>JAJGOT010000003.1:3382500-3592500 GCA_022457155.1 Cladopsammia gracilis | reverse complement strand
CAAGTAAACCGTATTAAGTTAAGCTCATGGATTAGATATTTGTGTTTTTAAGAGACACTTCAATGGCCCTTAAGTTCAGTCATCATACTATTTTTAATGGTTCAAACACAAAAGCCAATGCTACATGACTGAATAAAGAACATCCGTTACATTCTTCGATGGCAAGGTTAACAATTTACACTGCGGAAATTCCGTGACGTAAAGTTCGAGCGGTTATATCACAATATGGAAGACTAAGCATGATTCTAGTCACGCAATGATATTTAATAACTGAAAAGCCTCGCATGCCATGATGAAAATCTATAATATATTTTGCGCGTTTTAATAACTGTTATCCAGATTACGGCAGAGACGTTTACCTTCCTCCCAATGATATCGTTTGTATTAATGACCATTAATTTTCTGAGTCTCTGAGTCTGCTCCTGGCTATGAGTACGCCGTGATGTGTAAAGACTTTACAATAACAATGTTTAGAAAGAAAATCAAAAATCATGTCTCAAATTCTAATGCTGAGCATTAAAGGCCACTGCGTTGACTTTTTTCTTTCCTGTTTTTTGGCTATTCTATTTAAGAGAGTTAAAAATATCGCACTCTATTGGCATCCGGATCGTCTCTCATCGTGGAATACAATATTTTGTTTGTCTCTCTATAGATGCTTTTATGTTTAAAATTGCTTTTATTCATTCCTTCATTTCTTATGTTTTTTATTTCTAACGGCCCACGACCCACGACTTTTTCCCCACGACTCACGACATTCTACCCACGACCCACGACATTTTACCCACGACCCACGACTTTTTACCCACGACCCACGACATTTTACCCACGACCCACGACTTTTTACCAACGACCGACGACATTTTACCCACGACCCACGACATTTTACCCACGACCCACGACGTTTTACCCACGACCCACAACCATTAGCTACTCCCGATGAGGTTCACTTAAGAACCGAAACTCGCATCCATGAGATTTTCAAAACAGATCACCATATCTGTTCAAGCCATGTCGGGATGCAATAACGCCATGATGAAACAACGAAGGTTCTTCAAGCTCCAAGAAACACTACTCAAAAACAGAACATAAACTGCAAGAAGTCATTATTCCAATAGAGATACGGCAGCTTCAGACTTTGATCTTATACGCTTACATACGTGATGAAAATCCACCTTCTCACAAGTCTTGCACACCGCAGACTTAGACACTGATCACAGGCTGAGAGATTGACTGATCCAAGCATCCGCAGTTTAGTAACACCCACAGAATTCGACTTTCCGCAACGCCAGCGGCGCGGTGGCTCAGCTGTTTTGGCAGAGCATGAGAAAATGACGGAATATTTCACACGCTATGCGAAGTAACTGCCTCAAAAAGATAGCAAGAACATGCAAAAATATCAATTGTTTCGTTGTTATTGCAACTCATCAGCACGGTGTAACGATCTAAATGTCGCCAGCAAGAAAGCCAGCGCAAATAGACTGCACAATGACCCGTTCACAATAATTTATCAGGTTCCGTACTATGTACTCACTTGTCACCCGAAACACGCGTGCCACATCACGTGTTTCAGGGAACAAGGAGCCCACAGTGTATCGCAAAGATTTCTCGCAAATTGAAATGTAGATGGACAAAGCCGATCTGAACATTTAAACGCATGGGCAAAACCATGCGGTTTCTGTAACATTTAGTTTTTTTACGGGGCAGGGTCGTTAGCCCTGCGCCCAACCCCCAACCTGGAGGGCCAGAGGATCACTCTTTGTCTGGTCTCTACCCTTTGACCTGTTCGGCATGGGTGGCCCTACCAGGAGTTCAAGACTCCCGCCGACATAGCTCTAGGGGTCATTGAGACACACAAACTGCTCCACCACGATAAGGTGATGATCCCAATCGGCCTTATGCGCCTACTGGCGCGATGAGAAATGATGATGATGAAAACCATGCTGAAAGAAAACACAGCATATCGGATCTGAAAAGACCTACGGTCCCAAAATATATAGAAATAAAAGTAAACTGCAGAAGACCGCAAACGATAATGCTGCTAATGATACGTAGGAATAACAACGAAACCATTGTCCACAGTTACGACCTTACTTTATCGGTTTCTGTCGTGATGATGTCTCGCAAATTTTACTTTTTTACGTGATCAGATCAGCCTTGCAGTTCATTGTTTTAGTTAACAAAAGGTTGGAAAAAAATTACGACGCTACTGTACTACACTGCAAGGTAAAGGTAAGATAAGATCTGCATTGTGCCATATGGCCCGTACCGCCGGAGCTTACTATATCCCGGTTTCTTTAAAAAAAATGTATTTCTACCCCCTTTCCCTATCTCTAAGGGGTGAGAAGTGGGGGGAGCGTTTTTGATTTTATTGGAGGGATCCTCAGGTGGGATCCTAACTCGGATCCTAACTTGGATCCTAACTCGAACCGTAGTTTTTTCCCGAAACTTCGCCGTTTTTTCTATGGTTTTTCCCTCTGAATAACTTGACTAATCGGCGGTTAATCGAATTCACATGTACTGCTGTGTGACGATACTCTTCATGGGGTTCTATGTTTTATTTCATTGGTTGGCGGCACGACCACGACGACAGCCGCTTAAATGAGGTGCGAAAACAGTGAAAATCTTTCGAGGCCAAAAACTCGACGTTTGTTTTTGCGAGAATGGCCTCTGTTCAAATGAATTAATAGGGTATGTAGATTTGTCAGATTTTCACGAAACTTGGCCATTATGTTTGCTGGATATTAATGCACCAAAGTGTGTGGGGCTTTTACGAAATTCCAAATATGTTTCTCATTGCGCCCCAAAGTGTGATGCGCATAGAACAATTTTCTATTGTCCAACTTCAAAGTGGAGACTCGGCAACCAATGAAAATATCGAAAAAGCCTCACACACTTTGTTAGGCCATTAACTCTCGAGTGACACGGACCATTTTGTTTTGATTTTCGCGCTAACACGGAGGCTGGTAATTCAGTGAAGCAAACACCGTCGGTTTTGCGTTTAAGGCTCGCGCGCGCTTAACTAAAGGAAAAACCAGAAACGTAATTGCTATTTGCGGAATCTACCATTTATTAGCTTTACAGTCATATATAGTTTTCTGGGTTTTCGTTAAAAATAGCGCGCGTACGAAAGATTTTCGGGAAGGCACCTTCGAAGGTTTACAGTAACCTTAAAGGGCTCGACATTGTCTGGTATTCCCACAAACTTGACATTTTCTCGCCTGGAGTAGGTCTCCGTGTATATCTTGTGCGAATCATGACTACCCTGCAGGTGCCGCTCCATTCGCGCTCCGCAAAGTTTTGAGAGTCAACTCATAGTTTTTATTTAAACGTTCAGATAGATCGGCGTGAAATAAAGGACTCCCCAGCTTCAGAATAGGCCATAATCCACTTATTGAAAAGGTGTCGACTATTCTCAGTTACTTCTGTTGGGACGAAGTTTCATGATTCCTGTTCCAGGATTACAAATTTTATCAGGGTGTCCAACACATGCGCTGATGGAAAGACTGGGCACCAGCGTGTTTGTAATGGCGACCTTCATTTTGAATGTTTCTTCTTCGTTGGTTGAAGTCGTTGTCGCTTTTATTTTGAGGATTTCGTCTCCAAAGGTAAGATATATTTTCTTTAATAACTCAGCATCATAGAAGACAAGTTTGAACGGTATAAATAGCTTTCTGGTCAAGTCTTGAATCAAGCAAGACCTGGAGACAAGCAAATTCACCTGTCTTTTTCAAACCAGTGAATCAAAATTCATGTCTTGATATTTACGGCCATCTTAATGTTTGTGGTCCTGTGAAAGCCTTTGAATGGATGAATGTGTTTATTTAATTGTCATTCTTACATAGTAGTAGAGAACCACTAAATGGAGGCACTATCAGATTGTGATTGGATATTTTAAGCTTACTTGTTAATCAAAGTTGTGAATGCCATTCATCCATCTGCTTTATCTCACACCATGGCCCTTGCCTTTTGCGAATTCATTTTATGTGAGTCAACCTCATTAGCTTACATTTAATATTTGGGAACCTGCTTGTGTTCTTTTGAATGAAGCAAAAGGTATTCAAATCAGTCTGCTTTAGCTTCATGTCATGACCTTTGTCTTTTACAAATACAATTTAACATTAAGGAACCAACCTGTGTTCTTCAAAATATGTTCAAAAGTTATGTTAAAAGGCTGTTAGACCCATTCACAGAACAATTTACTTTGGCGTGACATGTGAAGATGAAAATATCCTTTGTTATTATGAAAAATATAATACTATTACAGTACCACTTAAATGTAAGTTGACAGTCTTCACTTTATAAAAAAACAACAACAATTTATTGACAGTATAATTAAAATAGAAACAATATTGATTGTCCCACAAATAGCTACGAAGCTACATTGTACATGTAATCTAGGTGGGGCAAGCAAAGCAAAAACACTTCTTATAAAAAGAAAACTAAACAAAATTACAAGCAGAAAAAAAGCAGGAAAAAAGACACTGACTAAGACATTTTGCTATAGTTACACATAAATGTTAAGTACAATAATTTATAACACTAATCTATATTACTTCCTGAGGTATTTACTACAAATCATTGAGTTAACTTCATGAAATATCTTATCAAATGAGTGACATCCATATAACTATCGTCATGATATAAAGCATCAAGGAGTGTCAATTTTTTTTTCGAAACTTAGACTTATTAAGAGTTTTAACAGAGAGTGGAATAGAGTTCCAAATACAGTAGATACACCAGTTCTAGTAAAGGTTTTTCTCTTTTTTTTCAGTTTTGGAGAATTAGACAGAAAAGCATTTATTTGTAGATACATCCTGTATTATTATGATGTGTTTATTGATTTTAATAAATTTGTCGATAAGATTTGTTGGGACTGCCTTAGCATGGATGTCATACAGTAAATAGCTTAGTTGTTGAAAGAACAAAAACTGTAAAGGAAGGCAGTTTGATTTAATAAAACAGGGAATAGGTTGAGCGAAATAAATCAGTCGCTGTGCATGTTTTCCCAACACAAGTAACTTGTTAAGGTAGGTCTGTGCACAGTTGCCCCATGCACAGATACCATAACCATAACTTAAATAAGGAGTGATAAGTGTATGATATAAATTCGAGAGGACCCCGTGGAATATAATGCCTCATTTCAGAAATAATTCCAATCAATCTACAGTGTACTGATTCTGTGACAGATAAAGTCAACATGGTGTTTCCATGAAAGAATTCAGAGTCAATTATTATACCCAGATATTTAACAAAGTCCTTCATCTCTAATGTTACATGAGTATTTGAAGTTGGATTAAAGATCTAAATTTGAGGAATAAAAGGCATAATTTTCCAGCAGGGACGAAAAATAACATACTTAGACTTTTTAATGTTTCACGTTAGTATATTAGCATTTAGCCATTCACTTACTTTCTGAAACTCAGTGTTAACAATTAAGTCAAGAGTACATAATTTTTCATTTGCACGGCGTTGGTTTGTATCATCTGCAAATAGATAAAAAGTAAATTCCTTAGAAGACTTATGGATGTTGTTAATATATAGTAAGAAAAGCAAAGGTCCAAGAACACAGTCTTGAGGCACTATTTCTTTTGAAACTCTCTGCCTATATTTATAGCCCCCCGGACGAAGGACTTTTCACACTTGATTGGCGCCATTTTTAGCGACCCAAAAACGGGTCGCTGCGCTTAGACCAATCAGAGTAGCCGAGAGTAGCCCTTGGGGACAGAACCGTCAATCACAAGGTATTAGGTGCAATGAAACGTGACTTGCCATTGAAATTCAAAACGGGGTCGGTTTCGAAACAATAATCGATGACATTGACAAGTCACGCCACTCCCCATTTTTGGCGCGAAATGCAAATGAAAACCCTTCAAGCGAGACAAGTCAACCTCTCGCGACTTCGTCGCTCGCTCGGCCGCTTCGCGGCCTCAAAAGCTCACTTCACTCGCTTTACTGTGAAACTCGTGAGGTCGACTTGTGGCAAGTCTACTCTCTGCCTGATGAAACAAGCGCTCCTGTCATCTAAGTGTACTTTCAAACGATGTACATGTATAAAGCAGTTAACTTTTAAAAAATAGTTGTATGTATATGTGTGTAATTGATGTCCATATGGCATGTATTTTAATTGTACTATTTCTATTTTCATTCATTTTATTTATTATTTCTCTTTTCGGAGATACTAGCAGAAATGCTACTCTAAATCTGAAGTGAAATAAAGATATGCATTGTATTGTACTGTCGGCTATCCCAAATATATGATTTAAACCAAGAATAAGTAACTCTGCTTATCCCATAATTTTCAAATTTTGCCAAAAGAATCTCGTGAATAAAAGTATCAAATGCTTTCTTAAGATCTATAAAAATTCCACATAACTATTTTCTTTTGTTTATATTAGAATGTATAGTGTTCACATGTCTAGAATTGTGTGCTGAGTACTATGTATATTACGAAAACTATATTGCAAGTTATAAGGGATTATTGTTCTTGTCTATAAATTTTATCAGCCTATGATATACAAGTTTTTCAAATAAATGATTATAAATTTATAACAAGGAAATAGGTCGATAGTTTCAGGGTAAAGTATCATCTTCACCTTTATATACTGAAATTAAGCTTATCTTTAGTTAACATACTTCGGTTTTGTAGGGGTGACCCGAAAAAACTGAACCCGGTCCGTGGACCCCCTGTACGGATCGGGTCCACGTACTGCTTATGGACCGGTCCACGGACCACCCCTACGGAGCCCCTCTAAGGACCACCACACCAAAGAGACATAGCAATTATAAATAAGCTGAAAGTGTTGACTTACCGGTTGTTAGGATAGCTCACTCGTGTTGGCGACCGTTATAAGTAAAGTCGCAAACGAGCCAGATGGCCCACACGACCGTTATGCTGTTATGCTTGAGTGAACTATCCTAACAACCAGTAATTCAACACTTTCTCTTTGGGGAGTGGTCCGTAGGGGTGGTCTGTGGACTGGTCCGTATATACATGGACCCAGTCCGTACAGGGGGTCCATGACCAGGGGTCGGTTTCTTCAGGTCACCCAGTTTTGCAGGGTAAACCCTAGTGGGTACAGACGGGTTAAAAAGTTCAGTTAACAGTCTGGATATGACTGAGTTGGCCAGTTTTAACAGTTTGACAGAGCCAGAGTAAAGACCTTAGGCCTTGTTGTTTGGTAACAAACCAATTTCTGTTTCAATTTCTTGTGGTATACAGTAATTGGATCAAAATAGAAACTATTCTGCAATGGTGGATCAAGATAATCAGAAAAAGTAGCGGTAACTTCAGGAATATTGGATGCTTGTTGATGTCTTATTGATGAAAAGTATTTATTGAGTGTGTTGCCAATTATTTTTGGATCATCCGATAGAGCACTCTGTTCAATTGGGCAAATGAAATTAATCTTCTTAGATTTTCTTCTCATCTTTGCATTCCCCAATAGTTCATAAATTTCTTTGCATGTCTGTCACATATTCTTAATATTAAAGTTTAAACAATTTTGATAATGACATTTACTCAACCGAATAAGGGTTGTTACTTATTTCTATATAACTTATATATTTCGGCCAAAGAACGATTTATTGATTCAAAGAACAATTTATTCTTCATTTTTATAGATTTCTATGTCCTGGTGTCAGCCAGGGTTTAGTTAAAAGTTTTAATTTCCGCACAGAACATCCTTGAACAGTGCATGTTTATTTAGTACATAATTTGTTTTTATATGTTTACATCACAGTTACCAGAAACCTCTTCCCATTCAATTAGACCTAAGTCATCCGGAATAATCTCTTAATTTATTATTTTTGTATGTGGTAATTTTTGCTTGTTTACTTCGACAATACAGACTTGAGAAAAATGATCTCTTGTGTCTGTGACAATGTTGCCACTGAGAATATTTTTCATCATGTTATTTGTAATGATATTGTCAATTAAGATCGCTGAGGTACCATACACTCTTGTTGGTTTATCAATTGTAGGAAGCATAGAAAAACTCTGCATGTATTGCAGGAAGGTATGGCTATACATGTATTTACAATATTTTCATATTTTAGCAAGTCTATATTGAAATCTCCCATGAGATCCTCAAACTTTGATCCTTTTGTGTTGAAATGAATCCTGGATCGAGAATTAAAAACAAGGAGTTCTTTTTAAATATACAAACTTGAAAAGGATTTTGAGAAAACAATTTATCCCTCAAACGAAGAAGAATGCAGGTTACTTTGTACTTGGTGCTTTGCTAGCTTGTGTACATTGCAGTAAAAAGTTTTGAATAGGTAATTTTTACTTATTAAAAAACAACAAGATAAAAGTACCCACCCCTCCGTAATTCTCATATTACCCCTCTGATGCCATACTACGACCCTCTATCTACATGGGTAACCCTGAAATATCTGCAGTGAAATTCTGAAATAAAGAATTTTTTATATCACTTACCTGGAGCTGAACTCTCTACCTTCAGATCTGCAGTCCACTCTCTATACCACTACACCACACAGGACAAGGTTGACAAATAATTGTTTAAACGTCTTTGTATTATTGCTTATTATTGGTCCCAGACTCCCCTCGGCCAACATTTAATTTATGCAAAACTAAAACTAGTTTTCTAAGAATGTACATTTTTATTTGTTGCGTTACTCTCCAACTGTAATTCCCCTTTTTCACCTTATTAACAATTCCCAACACCTAACACAAAGCTAACCCTAACCCGAGCTCAAAGCTAACAAACACAGATAATCTAGGTTTTGTGTCAAATATAGAAACAGGTAAACTAGGTAAAAAATAACCTAGTTTAAAAATATTTCACTGGAACTAGAAATTAGAAAAAAAAATACCTAGAGAAAAAATTAAACTATTGAAAAATTAAATTTACCTGAAAAAAAAAATACCTGCAACATATATAAACACAAACGTATTAAACATCATACATGTATTATCATGTGAGATGCAATTTATAGGCCACACACACCAATTCCGAACGTTTTGACTTTAATTCAACTTAGAGGAACTGTATGTCTGTTTTTCATGCGATATTCCCTCTGTAAACTCTGTAAAACACAACAGCAGAGACCAAGTTCCATGTTGGTCAGTTGCCAACTTTCAATCACTGTGTTGTATTGCTTATTAATAAATCATTAAACAAAAGCAAATGACCACTGAGTTTAAAGTGAAGGAACAATGAGGCGGGACAAAGAGGTACATGTAGGCAAGCGGTAAAACACTGGATATAATCTTTCTATAGAAAAGGCCGAAAGAAGCTGGTGGTATCAAAAAAGTGGGAACCAAGGGCAGTGCTATGTTTAGACCTCTTAGATCTTCCCACTTTAAACTGATTCAGCCACTTTCAATAGTGTTACTCAAATGTGCAACCTCATTGTAACTTTTTTCATTTCCAGGAATATAAGTAAGAACGTGTGTTACCTTGCTGCATGCAATGTCGTTACAGAAACAAAGAAAAGAGAAAAACAAGCAAATAGATGTTGTAGTAAAGCCCTACAAGTGCAATACAGAAGAGAAACTGTGCAAGTGCAGATATTGTGCTAAGTGCTTTAGTGGGTCATCAAATTCACACAGGAGAAAAACCTTATAAGTGCAAGTATTGTGTTAAATACTTTAGCGGACCATCAAATTGCAAGACACGAGCGAATTCACACAGGAGAAAAACCTTATCAGTGCAAGTATTGTGATAAATACTTTAGCGGACCATCAAATTGCAAGAAACATGAACGAATTCACACAGGAGAAAATCATCATAAGTGCAAGCATTGTGATAAGCAGTTTAGTCGGTCTTCAAGTTGCAAGAGCCACGAGCGAATTCACACAGGAGAAAAACCTCATAAGTGCAAGTATTGTGATAAGCAGTTTAGTCGGTCTTCAAGTTGCAAGAGCCACGAGCGAATTCACACAGGAGAAAAACCTTGTAAGTGTAAGTGTTGTGATAAATACTTTAGCAATCTATCAAATTGCAAGAAACACGAGCGGCGAATTCACACAGGACAAAAACGTCATAAATGCAAGTTTAGCCATTCATCACATTGCAGGATACACGAACGAATTCACACAGGAGAAAAACCTTATCAGTACACCTATTGTGATACATACTTTAGCAATCTATCGGATTGCAAGAAACACGAGCGAATTCACACAGGAGAAAAACCTCATAAGTGCAAGTACTGTGATAAATACTTTAACAATCTATCAAATTGCAAGAAACACGAACGGCTAATTCACACAGGACAAAAACCTCATAAGTGCAAGTATTGTGATAAGCAGTTTAGCTACCTTACAGTACATGAAATTTTGGCGACACTTAAATTTAGCGAATTTAGCGATTTTTCTAAAAATCGCTAAATTAAAATGCACTAAAATTAAGTGTCGCTAAATTTAAATCGTCGCTAAATTAAAGTGAGTACAATATGAAATTCCGCCATCTGGTCAGTTTCACACAATCATGCTGTTTTACGGTCGATTATGACGTGTATTGGATGTCTCGTGCACATATCAGTCATTTCAGCTTGACAACTGAAATGGATTCTTCGCTAGTATTAAATTTTGCATTCTCGTATGGACTCCGCGGATTCTACGTTTATAAAGAGCTGTGGAATATTAATCCAAGACTAAATGAAAAGCTTGACACAATTCACAATTCGCCAAAGTTTCAGTTCGTGAAATCGCGAAAATTAAGTGACTTATGTTCCAAAATTTACGAAAAATCGCTAAATTAAAGTGCCGCTAAATATGGATTTTTCAAAATCGCTAAATTAACGTGTCGCCAAAATTTCATGTAATAAGGTATTCATCACATTGCAAGAGACACGAAATGTTCCACACAAGGAAGAAAGGTGACAAGGGTTTTCGCTCGTTACATCCATTAAATAAACTTAAAAAAGAAAACTCAGGGAACTCGTCTTTGACATACGAGGATGAAGCTGCTCACTCAGGAGAGATTGAGCCTCAACTGTTATCTTTCACTACTGAACACACTGCAAACCAGTTAAACACATTCAGCTGTTGGATTTGTCAAGAGGAATTAAGTAGTCAGGAGCTTCTCATTGAACACTATGATAATCACATGATTCTAGAGTGACTCTGGATTCTGGAGTAATGTCACAATGGAGCCTTCCTTAAGCATGCAACAAACATTTTTACAAGTTAACCAATCAGAGATCGCAAATTGAATTGATGGGAACACTTCCTCACAAAGTTGAGCACGATGGAGTGAAATCTTGTCTCTTTGTGTTTATCATAGGAGTGTAAAAATAGTTGCAAAATACAGAGATTTTATTCACTTTATTGCTTCACACGAATCTGCAGCTACAAACAATATTATAAGAATTGGCTGTTGATATCATGGAAACATGTAAAAATGTTTGTTGGGTGCTCATGGTAAGGTGCGTAGTACTGTAACGTTTAAACTGTCAGGATTATCTATTGTAGATTTAGTCCCTCTGGTGAATACATTGCATTGGCAAATATTGCTATAATATTTGAGGTATATTATGCAATATTAGGTAAGGAATAGAGTCCATTGTCCAAGTTGATTTGTTCACGACATAACGTTAAATTTTCTTTTGTAAAACTGGCTTTGAGATAGTCATCTCTTTTGAGCATTTTTATTGTAAGTTACTGTTTCGATTTCGACATATGAATGCCATTTGGTGAAAATACATTTTCAATTGTATGTTAAGAAATGGACTTCCTGATCAAACTGGTTTTGTGTACTCGTTTATACATGTATTTAAAGTTTTTAAAAAGGGGTTGTGGTCACTATTTAACACAGAGATTGAAAAATTACGTGAAAAATGTTCCCTTACCTTTAGTGGAAACTCAGAAACTTTAATTTTGATTTGGGAGGGGTTGGTGTGCGGTGGACAGCTGGTGCGAGAATCATAGCAGTGCCGGGATATGGAGGCTGCGCAGATTTTCTAAATGGTTTCTAAGTAGAAAACTGGTGACCATTTCAAACAAAGACCCAGGTTGCACTGGGGACATGTTTATTATTGTACCTTGTAGCGGAATTAACCAAGCAACGTACATTTCGCAAGTCCGCAGCTTTTGTTATAAACAGCCGGCTGATCTTCAGAACACTTCTAGCCCATCCCCATTAGCCGCTCAGTGCATCCGAAAGCACCGACAGACTCTAGCAAGTAATACATTCGTGATTGACCATTGTAAGGTTCCAAAAATAATGCAAATAAAAATAAGATTATAATGAATGTTATACTTACTTTCCTCGAAGTTTTTTGTCAAGTTGTTACTATAAATGATTGTCCCTCGTCATCAGAAATTTGTAGGAACAGTCTTACAATGTGGAAAATTTGCAATGGACGTAAGCATTGCAGACGTAATATATCAAACACGAGGAACAGTGTTTCATCAGATTTCCAAACACCGCGAAGTGGGTTGAAAAACGAGGCGCAGCCGATTTTTTTTAACCCACTTCAAGGTGTTTGGAAATCTGTGTCGAATGTTTGATATTACTTCTCAAACAAACTGATTTTAGAAGGAGAAATTAAGGATGCAAAAATGAAGAGTGTTTCAACTGATTTCCAAACACTTATTAAACATTAATTTCCTTTGTATTTTAGTCATGAATTATTAATGAGTTTGAGAAGTAGATATCATCAATTCCAAGGAACACTCATTAAGGTGGCTCGACTGTTTTTTTTGGCGACATAACATCCCAACTTTGAACGGCTGGAACTTCACTGACTGAGCTCCGTCAGGCTAGCTGCTTCACACTTATACTAGAGATGAAATGAACTTTCCAAAAAATTAGATTTGATTGACATCGGTGTTACCATAACAACAATCTGATGACGTCATGGGTTTGCACATTGGTAATTTTCTCAACATCAAGACCTAAACTTTTAAAACGACTGTATGCCGCTTATAGTCTAGATGTAGAATGAAAAAGACCCCTATACTTTTAATACGAATCTGCATAGAGAAGGCATCATGCTAAATACGAATTGACTTCAAAAGTTGCAAATAGTAAGTAAGTAAGTGAAGTCTTTATTTAAAGAGGGTTGCACTAAATAGCAAAGCTAATAAACTTGTGGCCCTCTATAAAACTACTCTAATTTACAAAACTATAAAAATTACGAATTTAGATATAATTGATAAAAATAGCACTAAAAAGTTCGAACTTGAATACAATAAAACTTAAACTAATTACTTTACATTATAAGAATAAGAAATCTAAAAACTAACATTTAAACAATTAAATGATTAAGAAGCTGTTGCTGATTAAAAAGTTCATTCCACATTGCCTGCTTAAAAGAATATAATGTGTCCCTTTGTCTTAAAGAATGAGATAAAGCATTCCATAATTGACAACAGGTGGTGGTAAACGTTTTTCCTCCTTCAGTCTGACGTTTAAGTTATAATTTGAGTATCTGGTTCGTCTAGTGTGGAAATTACTATTTAACTTAAGTAGCTCTGATTTAGATACGAGGGCACTTCACCCCGTATTCGTTTATAAGCTATGATGCATTTAGCTATTTTAGCGTCTTCATAAAACGGCAACCATTTCTGGAACTGGTGGTTCCTGAGGGTGGGCATCTAAGATCATTCTTGCTGCTCGCTTTTGGAGTTTAAGAACTCTTCCTAAGCTTTCTTTATCACAACAACCGGTACAAATAAAACTTACGTAGTTTATAACTGGTCTTATCATAGCATTATAAAAGAGTAGCCTCTGTTTAAGTGGTAGGTAGTTCTTAATTTTTCTTAACACGCCAATGCGCTGGGAAAAAATACAAATGCTTGTTAAACTTATTAATCTATGCAATTTTCAGCTTTTTTCATGCAATATTTAAGGAAATATCTGCTATCAAAAACTGCAAAATTGTTGGGTGGAAAAAGCGCTAATAAGCCATACATGTACATTCTTTTCATTCAATTTTGAGTTTTTAATACAACATTGCATGAAGTGTATCAAGTATATCGGGCTCACGTTTTCAGAGAAAGCTGATTGTGCTATGCCCTTTCAATATTCAGAGTTGATTTTTTTGTAGGTAGGTTAGAGAACGAGGCGCATATGCCAATGAGGCGAAAATGGTAAACAAAGATTCCTCTATAGGAAGCCAAAGAAAATCATACAGTACTGGTCACTGTTGTTTAAAAGGTGGATAGCGCTATCCACAGGGTAAATCACTATCCAGTGGATAACACAATTGGTTTTGCTAACGCTTATCCACTGGATAGTGATTTATCCGGTGAATAGCGCTATCCACCTTTTGAACAACCGGGACCCGGTGATATATGGTCACGCTTAGGTGTAAGAGTAACGATTCTGGCCCCTAAATTTTGAACATTGACCGAAGAGACCCGGGTGGGCCCGGGTGGCCCAGATCCCCCAACCCCCTCCCTGTTCCCCACTATGCTGTGTAAACCGATAGTAACTCATGCAAGTTTAGTTTATGCTCTGATTTGTTAATTACGGATTGATTTTATGTGGGGATGGTTTTGAGCCATTTTCGCGCCAGTTACTCAGACCCATAGTATAAGTTCCGAGTGGAACAAGGGGCGTTGAAAGTGCTGCGCCAGCTGACTCTATGTAGCTGGTTTTATTTTGGCCCCTTCGCGAGTCGGGCTGGTCATGCTAAGTGTTGTCTCCGTTTCTGTAATAATTTATGTCCACTGGTAGGTTATTAGTCCAGTCAGCTTTACCAAGGTCTCCGTATGTTTCAGGATAGATCCAGGCAGGCATTCATGGTTACCGTTGCGGTCCGGGTCCCACCATACATCACCCTGCCTAGCAATCCCCTTAACAGTATGTGAACAAAGAACAAAAAACTTCTAATAGAAAAAAAAAGCTTCCATTACGCGTTTATTAGCCTCCTTGTCATTCCGAGGTTGGCTCGCGAACGATAAAGGCGCCTCTTTTATGCTCAGGCTAATAATTGAGGGAGTGAAAAACCAATCAGGCGAAAAACGTTGCTGAAGAAAATCAATAACTCGTAACAAGGAAAAAATTATATATAGGATAATGCCCGAGCTCCGAGGCCTTCTTAAAAATAATGACCGAGCGCGTAGCGCGAGGTCATTATTTTGAAGAAGGCCGAGGAGCGAGGGCATTATGCGATTTAATGCACCTTTCCATTGTTTTAGAACAAAGGAAGCCAAGAATAGCTTGAATGGTTTGCTAATTAAAGAGTCGAGAAACACTGCATGAAATCCCGTTAGGATTTGCAGCCCTCATGTATTACAATTTGAATATCTGCCTTTTCTCAAGGGGTTTAGTGTTTGTAGGCTTTTCTTTCAGTTCAGCAGCTGAATTCCATAACGCTTTAGTCGATATTGCTTTTACTGCCAATATGTCCAGTTATTTGGAAAAACGTTCATTCGAGATGATGATCGATGGTTTAGATGATTTGTTGTCGCAGGCAGTGGATGAATGCGAAAAAGAAGAGGTAGTTTTAGACGATGGACTCGATGAATTCTTTCCCAGAGTCTTAATATGTTTGAGCAGAAGAGTTGTGGAGACGACGCTATCGATATTACCGACATGTTTGAGGTTGCCCGAGAACTTGTACAGGGTATGCTAACGTTTAATGTCATGAGAGATGTGTTGTAAGAATTGTCAAGACTTATATTGAGCGATGTCCTAAAGGATCTCTTGATAAAGCTTTTTACTTGAAGCCATTGCGAAAGTACGAAAGTAACAATGCTTGGTTTTCTATTGTCCCTTTGGGTCATAATAAACTCAATTCCATGATTAAAATGATGATGGCTGAAGCTGGAATTAAGGGATATTTCACTAATCACTCTTTGCGAGCAACGGTCTCGAGATTGTCTCAAGAAGGTGTAAACGACAAATTGATTCGGGGTGTTACTGGGCATCGATCGGAAGCTCTTCAAAGTTACAAACGAGAAACAAATGAACAACTAGTTTAAGTTTCAAAAATAGTGCAAGGCAAGTCCAGTGGAACCACAACCAGAGAAAATGTTGCTGCTACGCAGATTCCAAATGCTTTGGGGTCAATTACTTTGAATATTTCAGGTGGAAATTGTAATATTACCATTAACAATACCTAGAAAAAGTTTGTAATTGCTAAGTTATAATTGACAAATGCAAGAACGTTTGTAAACCAAGTGACAGAAATAATAAAGGCTCTTCAATTTTGGTTGTCCTAAAAATTATTGTGGTCAACTAAGTAGTACCGAGCAGGTCATTATTGCGATCAGGTCATTATTTTCAGGTAGGTCATTATTTTCAATAATGACCTACCTGTTCCACATCACTGACCACAATAATGACCTGCTCGGTTCTAAAACAATGAGAAGAATCATGGTTATTGAAAATAAGAACCTATTCAAAACAAAGAAAAGGTGCATTAAACAAAAATAACAACAACAAATTCTAAACAAGTTTTTATTCTTCATGCCTTATTTCTGACATTTTTTCCCCACTCGTTTCGGAGACATCACTTGCTCTTATTGAGAATCTGCAGGACAATCGGAGTGCGAGGCGAGGCAATAACATTCCATGAATTGTATTCCAAATAAAAGCGTTTTGCAACAACAAAAGCATTCAAACACAGTTCGCGCGATCACGAAAACCCGTGACGCATCACACTTGGCTAATTTTTTTATCCATATTCATGGAAAAAATTTGCCTCGCACTGCGCTTTTCGCTGACTTTGTTGCCTCGTGAGTTGAAATTTTCGCTGGTATTTGCCAGGACTTTGCTTTGCTTTGCTTTTGAAAAACGAAGAAACTGCAGAATTACTTCTTCAAGCTTCAAATAATTTGAACCGTAGGTAAGATACAGCCGGTACGGCAAAATTGTGTTGTAAATTCGAAGAGTAAAAGGCCCAGCGAAAGCGCTGTTATAATTCACAGGCGCACATGGCCGGTTTTGCTCGATCCAAACGTTTCGTGAAGATGTACAATGACACTGACACTGAATTTTATTTGAAAGCTGAAATGGTGTTTCTGTTTGCTTAGATTTTGACGAGTGCACTGATTTTCCCTCAGTCTGTGGCGTAAATGACAACTGCAAGAAACCCGTTGCTCTCAGGGCTGTCCTTGCAAAGCGATTTCTCTGGTGATGGCAAAACTTGCAGAGGTGAGGATATATAGCTAGAAATGTTAAAGCGCTGGCTTTATAAGCAACTTCTTCAGTTTAAATTTTGTTATACCCTGTGAAACGAGAACAGTCGGTATTTTTATGGCATCTGTTGTGTTTGGTTGTTTGAATGAGATTAAAATGGTATGGAATTGACAAGGATTGCTGAAACCATTTGTCTCTCTCGGGCTGGTAGCTAAAGCGCTGGCGTTATCTACAATTTAGATCCCATTCTTATGCTTTAAGAAGTAAGGCCAAGATTACAACTGCGACTTATAGTCTAAAGACTCGAAACACTGAATTCCCTCGGACCGCTTCGGCTAAGGTTTTACTTGTGTACCAATCCCCGGACTCACCAATCAATTAGGCCTATGATTATACCGCAAGTTTTAGTCCCCAATTTTTTGTGTCAAATGGCTTACAGTTTTACATTCAGGAAGCGATATATCTAAATTTTTAACTTTGAAATTCATTTTTACAGATTGAAGCTACATCAAAGTGTCATGAATGTATGAAAGAGCATGAATGTATGAAAGGAGAAACCGTGGATAAATAAAGATTATCTATGTATGTATGGAGGCAGGAACTGGAAGGAATGTACAGCAGAAATAATGGAAGACGACCAAGCATGGAAGGAAGAACGCAAAGATGAGAATTTGTATTCATTAACAACACTGGTATTCTGAAAAACTTGGTGGCTGATATTAAGAACACTTAGGTACAAAAATCAACTGCGGTAAAAGTACCGTATAAATTAGCTTTTCATGAAGCAGCTTTTTGCGATAATAACTTTTTTTTTTTACCTAACTTGAAGCACAGGCTAACCATCTTCTGATGTGTGGTGTACTGTGCATCTGTTATGGCCTCAGTTGCCGGTTTCTAAAACTAGTCTCACCAAAGGTGAAATTTAAGACTCTTAAAACTAATGAAAATAAAAAAAAACTCTTAAAATCACTTTCATGTTGTTCATGTTTGTTTTCCTGTGTTTATTTTGGTGATTTTTGGCTCTCGAACTGAAAGCGGTATTTTCAAATGAACGGTTCGAGTCCAAACCGTTATTTTTAAAATACCGCTTTCGTGAGCCACAAATCACCAAAATAAACACAGGAAAACTAAGTTAAACAACATGAAAGTGATTTTGAGAGTTTTGTTTCATTTTCGTTAGTTTAAGACTGTTATATTTCGCCTTAAGTGAGGCTAGCTCTATTAACCGACACGGCCATTACAAATGCACAGTACACCACACAAACAGAGGATGGTTACCCTGTGCTCGAAGTTGAAGTGTTATTTTTCTTCTTTGAGTAAACAAATAATTGCGCAGTTTTTTTATACTGATATAATAAGCAATATATTTTTATAGTATTGGCCACCAGGATTCTTGGACCAGTTACTTTCATAGTAGAGCTCAAATTTTAACTTTAAGCCAAACTGCTGTTAAATTTTGTAACGCTCTAAGGTGGGACTAACTAGAGTCAGTTGACCAAAATAAGCCTTATTCTTTTCTTTTTTTTCTCAACGCGTACTGTGTTTGTATAGATCTGAAACTTGGTAGAAATAATGTTTTAGTTTTCCTCCGAAAAGCAGTAGAAAGGCATTTTAAAGATAGTAGACGAGGTTTTCAAAGTTAAATCAGACTATTCAACGGCCTTGAAGGCAGTTTTTCGGAGGAAATGTGAAGAATATTTCTGATCGAATTCAGAGCCATACCGACTCTTCCAGGACGCTTTGATTGAATGCTGTGGACCGTTATCTTAAGGAGGCTCGTACCCATTTCTCAAGTCCACAAGCCACTTTGCATGTAAACACACAATACATTACTAATTGAACATTATGGGAGAAAAGGGATTTATTTACATTGGTGCTTCCATGGCAACGGAATGGTGACTCTCCGAAATTCACAAGTCGCGGAGTTTCTCTAGATCAAGGGAATTTTTTATAAAACCCGTTAGTGCACTAATTGATTAGATAACAACTGGACAAAGTTTAAAAGAAATGTATGAGAGCGTTTTTGAAATCATGATTTTTGGGGATGAAGAGTTTAGAGATAATAAGTACAGTGAAAAACATAATACCGACATAATTGGCTATTAACTAAAGAAAGAGGTGGCTTTGGGAATGCAGTTTCATCTCATAGTAGTTCGATTCCATTTGAAATGGTGTGTGAAAAAGTGAGGGGGTTGCTTTGGCCGATTGCGAGAAAGAAGGGATTTGATTAGCGTGCGTTCAGCTGCTCTTGTTGCCATTTTTGTACTGTAATTTGGTCTACATCTACAAATGTGATGATAACACAATGAAAAAAGGCACTGATGAAGACAACGTCGGAAACTTCGCGTTTCATCAAGTATGATGCAGAAATAACACGCTTTGACAATGGTTTATGATTGTCTCACTCTGGCTATTTGTAGTTATTTGTTGCAATCGGCGTAGCATCTGTTCCTTATTTAGATATAAAATAGCGGAAAGCAGAATTTTCAGCTAAAATATGAAATTGTCATAATAGATATGAACTGTGTAGCGCCAATCGTATCAAATGAATGTTTGAAAAACGTTATAAAAGCGCTTTTGAAACTAAATGTTCAGACGTTTCGGGACTTCTGTCCCTTCCTCAGTGAATAGCTATTCACTGAGGAAGGGACAGAAGTCCCGAAACGTCTGAACATTTAGTTTCAAAAGCGTTTTTATAACGTTTTTCAAACATTCATTTGATATGAAATTGTCATGCTGTTCTTGCGTGTGACATAAGATGCACAGTTTCTGCATTTCGTTTATAAATTTCCGTTTTGGGATATGTTCTTCTTGTCCTGCAATTTCAAATACACCCTCGGTATGGCTGCATTACAGCATAATAGCGCGATATCGAGTGCGTAATGTTATTACAATTCTCAAGCCAGTTATTAGCATGTTTCGCAAAATTCTTCGGGAAGCATTCGAGCGTTCTTTTTTCTAGAAATAAAGTTTTTGTTAAAATTGTGCACGTGCATATGAAACTTGAAAGCAATACCCGTGAATAATAAGTCACTCACTTGTTAAAATAAAATCGCCGGGAAAAAATTGGTACATTGGAGGCCCTATTTTATTGCCTTACATGTTTTCAATGTCCTTAAACCTTGCAGGCCATATAAATTGATGATTAATCTCGAGGTTGTCAAATTTTAAAAAAAAAATTATATAGCGGTTTCCAAATATTATTATCATCACATTTTGTAGGCGTAGACCAAATTACATACAAAAATGGCAACAAGAGCAGCTGAACGCACGCTTATCAAATCCTTCTTTCTTTCAATCGGCCAAAGCAACCCCCTCGCTTTTTCACACACGATTTCAAATGGAATCAAACTACTATGAGATGAAAGTGCATTCCCAAAGCGCATCTTTTTCTTCAGATATTAGCCAATTATGTTGGTAGTATATTTTTTTAATGTACTTATAATCCCCCCAAAAAAATCTCCAAAAATTACAAAAACAATCTCACACATTTCTTTTTTTAACTTTGTCCGGTTGAAGCCCATGGTCTAATCAATTTGTCCATTAGCGGGTTTTACAAGAAATGAAGACCCTATAGTGACCCCATAGTGTTCACACATACAGTAGATTAAATTCTTAGGGACAACAACAAACATCGATAGCATTCATATCAACGTTCATAATGACAATTTGACCCTATTCTGATCACACATACAGTAGATTAGATTCTGGGACAACAACAAACGTCGATAGCTTTCATACCAACGTTCATACCGACAATTTGACCCTATAGTGTTCACGCATACAGTAGATTCAATTCTTAGGGACAACAACAAACAACGATAGCTTTCATATCAACGTTCATACTGACAATTTGACCCTATAGTGTTCACACATACAGTAGATTAAATTCTTACGGACAACAACAAACATCGATAGCTTCCATACCAACGTTCATACTGACAATTTGACCCTATGGTGTTCACACATACAGTTCTTTAAATTCTTAGGGACAACAACAAACATCGTTAGCTTTCATATCAACGTTCATACTGACAATTTGACCCTAAAGTGTTCACACATACAGTACTTTAAATTCTTAGGGACAACAACAAACATCGATAGCATTCATATTAACGTTCATACTGACAATTTGACCCTATAGTGATCACACATACAGTAGATGAAATTCTGGCACAACAACAAACATCGATAGCTTTCACATCAACGTTCATACTGACACTTTGATCCTAAAGTGATCACACATACAGTAGATTAAATTCTTAGGGTAACAAGAAACATTTATAGCTTTCATATCAACGTTCATAGTGACAATTTGACCCTATAGTGATCACACATGGAGAAGACTAAATTCTTAGGGACAACAACAAACATCGATAGCTTTCATATCAACGTTCATACTGACAATTTCACCCTATAGTGTTCACACATATATTAGATGAAATTCTTAGGGACAACAACAAACATCAATAGCTTTCATATCAACGTTCATACTGACAATTTGACCCTATAGTGATCACACATACAGTAGATTAAATTCTTAGGGACAACAACAAACATCGCTAGCTTTCATATCAACATTTATACTGATAACTTGACCCTATAGTGTTCACACATATATTAGATAAAATTCTTAGGGACAACAACAAATATCGATAGCTTTCATATCAACGTTCATACTGACAATTTGACCCTATAGTGTTCACACATACAGTAGATTAAATTCTTGGGGCAACATCAAACATCGATAGCTTTCATCTCAGCGTTCATACTGACAATTTGGCCCTATAGTGATCACACATACAGTAGATTAAATTATTCTTTAACAACAAACGTCGATAGCTTTCATATCAACGTTCATACTGCGGACAATTTGACCCTATAGTGTTCACACTTACAGTAGATTAAATTCTTAGGGACAACAACAAACACGGATAGCTTTCATATCAACGTTCATAGTGACAATTTGACCCTATAGTGATCACACATGGAGAAGATTAAATTCTTAGGGACAACAACAAACATCGATAGCTTTCATACCAGCGTTCATACTCACAACTTGACCCTTACATATATTACATGAAATTCTTAGGGACAGCAACAAACATCAATAGCTTTCATATCAACGTTCATACTGACAATTTGACCCTATAGTGATCACACATACAGTAGATTAAATTCTTAGGGACAACAACAAACATCGATAGCTTTCATATCAACATTCATACTGACAACTTGACCCTATCGTGTTCACACATATATTAGATAAAATTCTTAGGGTCAACAACAAATATCGATAGCTTTCATATCAACGTTCATACTGACAATTTGACCCTATAGTGTTCACACATACAGTAGATTAAATTCTTAGGGACAACAACAAACATTGATAGCTTTCATATCATCTTTCATAGTGACAATTTGACCCTATAGTGTTCACACTTACAGTAGATTAAATTCTTAGTGACAACAACAAACATCAATAGCTTTCATATCAACGTTCATACTGACAATCTGACCCTATAGTGATCACACATACAGTAGATTAAATTCTTAGGGACAACAACAAACATCGATAGCTTTCATATCAACATTCATACTGACAACTTGACCCTATAGTGTTCACACATATATTAGATGAAATTCTTAAGGACAACAAAAAATATCGATAGCTTTCATATCAATGTTCATATGTACAATTTGACCCTATAGTGTTCACACATACAGTAGATTAAATTCTTGGGGCAACATCAACATCGATAGCTTTCATCTCAGCGTTCATACTGACACTTGACCCTATAGTGATCACACATAGAGTAGATTAAATTCTTAGGGACAACAACAAACATTGATAGCTTTCATATCAACGATCATACTGATAATTTGACCCTATAGTGTTCACACATACACTAGATTAAATTCTTAGGGTAACAAGAAACATTTATAGCTTTCATATCAACGTTCATAGTGACAATTTGACCCTATAGTTTATCACACATAGAGAAGATTAAATTCTTAGGGACAACAGCAAACATCGATAGCTTTCATATCAACGTTCATACTGACAATTTGCCCCTATAGTGTTCACACATACAGTAGATTAAATTCTAAGGGACAACAAGAAACATTTATAGCTTTCATATCAACATTCCTACTGACAACTTGACCCTATAGTGTTCACACATATATTAGATGAAATTCTTAGGAACAACAACAAATATCGATAGCTTTCATATCAACGTTCATAGTGACAATTTGACCCTATAGTGATCACACGTGGAGAAGATTAAATTCTTAGGGACACATACAGTAGATTAAATTCTTAGGGACAACAAGAAGCATTTATAGCTTTCATATCAACATTCATACTGACAACTTGACCCTATAGTGTTCACACATATATTAGATGAAATTCTTAGGGACAACAACAAATATCGATAGCTTTCATGTCAACGTTCATACTGACAATTTGACCCTATAGTGTTCACACATACAGTAGATTAAATTCTTGGGGCAACATCAAACATCGATAGCTTTCATCTCAGCGTTCATACTGACACTTGACCCTATAGTGATCACACATATAGTAGATTAAATTCTTAGGGACAACAACAAACATTGATAGCTTTCATATCAACGTTCATACTGATAATTTGACCCTATAGTTTTCACACATACGGTAGATTAAATTCTTAGGGTAACAAGAAACATTTATAGCTTTCATATCAACGTTCATAGTGACAATTTGACCCTATAGTGATCACACATGGAGAAGATTAAATTCTTAGGGACAACAGCAAACATCGATAGCTTTCATATCAACATTTATACTGACAACTTGACCCTATAGTGTTCACACATACAGTAGATTTAATTCTTAGGGACAACAACAAACATCGATAGCCTTCATATCAACATTCATACTGACAATTTGACCCTATAGTGATCTTACATACAGTAGATTAAATTCTTAAGGACAACAACAAACATCCGGATAGCATTCATATCAACGTTCATACTGACAATTATAATTTGACTCTATAGTGTTCACACATACAGTAGATTGAATTCTTAGGGACAACAACAAACATCGATTAGCATCACGTCAACGTTCATCCTGACAATTTGACCCTATAGTGTTCACACTTACAGTAGATTAAATTCTTAAGGGCCAACAACAAACATGGATAGCTTTCACATCAACTTTCATAGTGACAATTTGTCCCTATAGTGTTCACACTTACAGTAGATTAAATTCTTATGGACAACAACAAACATGGATAGCTTTCATATGAACGTTCATAGTGACAATTTGACCCTATAGTGATCACACATGGAGAATATTAAATTCTTAGGGACAACAACAAACGTCGATAGCTTTCATATCAACGTTCATTCTAACAACTTGACCCTTACATTTATTAGATGAAATTCTTAGGGACAACAACAAACATCAATAGCTTTCATATCAACGTTCATACTGACAATTTGACCCTATAGTGATCACACATACAGTAGATTAAATTCTTAGGGACAACAACAAACATCGATAGCTTTCATATCAACGTTCATACTGACAACTTGACCCTATAGTGTTCACACATATATTAGATAAAATTGTTAGGGACAACAACAAATATCGATAGCTTTCACATCAACGTTCATACTGACAATTTGACCCTATAGTGTTCACACATACAGTAGATTAAATTCTTAGGGACAACAACAAACATGGATACCTTTCATATCAACTTTCATAGTGACAATTTGACCCTACGGTGTTCACATATACAGTAGATTAAATTCTTAGGGACAACAAGAAACATTTATAGCTTTCATATCAACGTTCATAGTGACAATTTGACCCTATAGTGTTCACATATACAGTAGATTAAATTCTTAGGGACAACAACAAACATCGATAGCTTTCATATCAACATTTATACTGACAACTTGACCCTATAGTGTTCACACATATATTAGATAAAATTCTTAGGAACAACAACAAATATCGATAGCTTTCATATCAACGTTCATACTGACAATTTGACCCTATAGTGTTCACACATACAGTAGATTAAATTCTTAGGGACAACAACAAACATCGATAGCCTTCATATCAACATTCATACTGACAACTTGACCCTATAGTGTTCACACAAATATTAGATAAAATTGTTAGGGACAACAACAAACATGGATAGCTTTCATATCAACTTTCATAGTGACAATTTGACCCTACGGTGTTCACACTTACAGTAGATTAAATTCTTAGGGACAACAAGAAACATTTATAGCTTTCATATCAACGTTCATAGTGACAATTTGACCCTATAGTGTTCACACATACAGTAGATTAAATTCTTTGGGCAACATCAAACATCGATAGCTTAAATCTCAGCGTTCATACTGACAATTTGACCCTATAGTGATCACACATACAGTAGATTAAATTCTTAGGGACAACAACAAACATCGATAGCTTTCATATCTACATTCATACTCACAATTTGACCCTATAGTGTTCAAACATACAGTAGAGTAAATTATGCGACAACAACAAACATCAATAGCTTTCATATTAACGTTCATACTGACAATTTGACCCTATAGTGATCACACATAGAGTAGATTAAATTCTTAGGGACAACAACAAGCATTGATAGCTTTCATATCAACGTTCATTCTCACAATTTGACCATATAGTTTTAACACACATACAGTAGATTAAATTCTTAAGGGAAAACAACAAACATCCGGATAGCTTTCATATCAACGTTCATACTGACAATTTGACCCTATAGTGTTCACACATACAGTAGATTAAATTCTTAGGGAGAACAACAAACATCGATAGCTTTTATATCAACGTTCATACTGACAATTTGTAGTCTATAGTGTTCACACATACAGAAGATTAAATTGTTAGGGACAACAACAAACATCCGGATAGCTTTCATATCAACCTTCATACTGACAATTTTACCCTATAGTGATCACACAAACAGTAGATTGAATTCTTAGGGACAACAACAAACATCGATTAGCCTTCATATCAACGTTCATACTGACAATTTGACCCTATAGTGTTCACACATACAGTAGATTTAATTCTTAGGGAGAACAACAAACATCGATAGCTTTCATATCAACGTTCATACTGACAATTTTACCCTAAACTGTTAACACACATACAGTAGATTAAATTCTTAGGGAGAACAACAAACATCCGGATAGCTTTCATATCAACCTTCATACTGATAATTTTACCCTATAGTGTTCACACAAACAGTAGATTGAATTCTTAGGGACAACAACAAGCATCGATTAGCATTCATATCAACGTTCATACTGACAATATGACCCTATAGTGTTCACACATACAGTAGATGAACTTCTTAGGGACAAGAACAAACATCGATAGCCTTCATATCAACATTCATACTGACAATTTGTCCCTATAGTGATAACACATAGAGTAGATTAAATTCTTAGGGACAACAACAAACATCCGGATAGCATTCATATCAACGTTCATACTGACAATTTGACTCTATGGTGTTTACACATACAGTAGATGAACTTCTTAGGGACAACATCAAACATCGATAGCCCTCATATCAACATTCATACTGACAATTTGACCCTATAGTGATAACACATAGAGTAGATTAAATTCTTAGGGACAACAACAAACATCCGGATAGCATTCATATCAACCTTCATACTGACAATTTGACTCTATGGTGTTCACACATACAGTAGATGAACTTCTTAGGGACAACAACAAACATCGACAGCCTTCATATCAACATTCATACTGTCAATTTGACCCTATAGTGATCACACATACAGTAGATTAAATTCTTAGGGACAACAACAAACATCGATAGCCTTCATATCAACATTCATACTGACAATTTGACCCTATAGTGATCACACATACAGTAGATTAAATTCTTAGGGCAACATCAACATCGATAGCTTTCATATCAACATTCATACTGACATCTTGACCCTATAGTGTTCACACATATATTAGATGAAATTCTTAAGGACAACAACAAATATCGATAGCTTTCATATCAATGTTCATACTGACAATTTGACCCTATAGTGTTCACACATACAGTAGATTAAATTCTTGGGGCAACATCAAACATCGATAGCTTTCATCTCAGCGTTCATACTGACACTTGACCCTATAGTGATCACACATATAGTAGATTAAATTCTTAGGGACAACAACAAACATTGATAGCTTTCATATCAACGTTCATACTGATAATTTGACCCTATAGTTTTCACACATACGGTAGATTAAATTCTTAGGGTAACAAGAAACATTTATAGCTTTCATATCAACGTTCATAGTGACAATTTGACCCTATAGTGATCACACATGGAGAAGATTAAATTCTTAGGGACAACAGCAAACATCGATAGCTTTCATATCAACATTTATACTGACAACTTGACCCTATAGTGTTCACACATACAGTAGATTTAATTCTTAGGGACAACAACAAACATCGATAGCCTTCATATCAACATTCATACTGACAATTTGACCCTATAGTGATCTTCCATACAGTAGATTAAATTCTTAAGGACAACAACAAACATCCGGATAGCATTCATATCAACGTTCATACTGACAATTATAATTTGACTCTATAGTGTTCACACATACAGTAGATTGAATTCTTAGGGACAACAACAAACATCGATTAGCATCACGTCAACGTTCATCCTGACAATTTGACCCTATAGTGTTCACACTTACAGTAGATTAAATTCTTAAGGGCCAACAACAAACATGGATAGCTTTCACATCAACTTTCATAGTGACAATTTGTCCCTATAGTGTTCACACTTACAGTAGATTAAATTCTTAGGGACAACAACAAACATGGATAGCTTTCATATCAACGTTCATAGTGACAATTTGACCCTATAGTGATCACACATGGAGAATATTAAATTCTTAGGGACAACAACAAACGTCGATAGCTTTCATATCAACGTTCATTCTAACAACTTGACCCTTACATTTATTAGATGAAATTCTTAGGGACAACAACAAACATCAATAGCTTTCATATCAACGTTCATACTGACAACTTGACTTTATAGTGTTCACACATATATTAGATAAAATTGTTAGGGACAACAACAAATATCGATAGCTTTCACATCAACGTTCATACTGACAATTTGACCCTATAGTGTTCACACATACAGTAGATTAAATTCTTAGGGACAACAACAAACATGGATACCTTTCATATCAACTTTCATAGTGACAATTTGACCCTACGGTGTTCACATATACAGTAGATTAAATTCTTAGGGACAACAAGAAACATTTATAGCTTTCATATCAACGTTCATAGTGACAATTTGACCCTATAGTGTTCACATATACAGTAGATTAAATTCTTAGGGACAACAACAAACATCGATAGCTTTCATATCAACATTTATACTGACAACTTGACCTTATAGTGTTCACACATATATTAGATAAAATTCTTAGGAACAACAACAAATATCGATAGCTTTCATATCAACGTTCATACTGACAATTTGACCCTATAGTGTTCACACATACAGTAGATTAAATTCTTAGGGACAACAACAAACATCGATAGCCTTCATATCAACATTCATACTGACAACTTGACCCTATAGTGTTCACACAAATATTAGATAAAATTGTTAGGGACAACAACAAACATGGATAGCTTTCATATCAACTTTCATAGTGACAATTTGACCCTACGGTGTTCACACTTACAGTAGATTAAATTCTTAGGGACAACAAGAAACATTTATAGCTTTCATATCAACGTTCATAGTGACAATTTGACCCTATAGTGTTCACACATACAGTAGATTAAATTCTTTAGGCAACATCAAACATCGATAGCTTAAATCTCAGCGTTCATACTGACAATTTGACCCTATAGTGATCACACATACAGTAGATTAAATTCTTAGGGACAACAACAAACATCGATAGCTTTCATATCTACATTCATACTCACAATTTGACCCTATAGTGTTCAAACATACAGTAGAGTAAATTATGCGACAACAACAAACATCAATAGCTTTCATATTAACGTTCATACTGACAATTTGACCCTATAGTGATCACACATAGAGTAGATTAAATTCTTAGGGACAACAACAAGCATTGATAGCTTTCATATCAACGTTCATTCTCACAATTTGACCATATAGTTTTAACACACATACAGTAGATTAAATTCTTAAGGGAAAACAACAAACATCCGGATAGCTTTCATATCAACGTTCATACTGACAATTTGACCCTATAGTGTTCACACATACAGTAGATTAAATTCTTAGGGAGAACAACAAACATCGATAGCTTTTATATCAACGTTCATACTGACAATTTGTAGTCTATAGTGTTCACACATACAGAAGATTAAATTGTTAGGGACAACAACAAACATCCGGATAGCTTTCATATCAACCTTCATACTGACAATTTTACCCTATAGTGTTCACACAAACAGTAGATTGAATTCTTAGGGACAACAACAAACATCGATTAGCCTTCATATCAACGTTCATACTGACAATTTGACCCTATAGTGTTCACACATACAGTAGATTTAATTCTTAGGGAGAACAACAAACATCGATAGCTTTCATATCAACGTTCATACTGACAATTTTACCCTAAACTGTTAACACACATACAGTAGATTAAATTCTTAGGGAGAACAACAAACATCCGGATAGCTTTCATATCAACCTTCATACTGATAATTTTACCCTATAGTGTTCACACAAACAGTAGATTGAATTCTTAGGGACAACAACAAGCATCGATTAGCATTCATATCAACGTTCATACTGACAATATGACCCTATAGTGTTCACACATACAGTAGATGAACTTCTTAGGGACAAGAACAAACATCGATAGCCTTCATATCAACATTCATACTGACAATTTGTCCCTATAGTGATAACACATAGAGTAGATTAAATTCTTAGGGACAACAACAAACATCCGGATAGCATTCATATCAACGTTCATACTGACAATTTGACTCTATGGTGTTTACACATACAGTAGATGAACTTCTTAGGGACAACATCAAACATCGATAGCCCTCATATCAACATTCATACTGACAATTTGACCCTATAGTGATAACACATAGGGTAGATTAAATTCTTAGGGACAACAACAAACATCCGGATAGCATTCATATCAACCTTCATACTGACAATTTGACTCTATGGTGTTCACACATACAGTAGATGAACTTCTTAGGGACAACAACAAACATCGACAGCCTTCATATCAACATTCATACTGTCAATTTGACCCTATAGTGATCACACATACAGTAGATTAAATTCTTAGGGACAACAACAAACATCGATAGCCTTCATATCAACATTCATACTGACAATTTGACCCTATAGTGATCACACATACAGTAGATTAAATTCTTAGGGACAACAACAAACATCCGGATAGCATTCATATCAACGTTCATACTGACAATTTGACCCTATAGTGTTAACACATACAGTAGATTAAATTCTTAGGGACAACAACAAACATCCGGATAGCATTCATATCAACGTTCATACTGACAATTTGACCCTGTAGTGTTCACACATACAGTAGATTAAATTCTTAGGGAGAACAACAAACATCCGGATAGCTTTCATATCAACGTTCATACTGACAATTTGACCCTATAGTGTTCACAAATACAGTAGAATAAATTCTTCGGGAGAACAACAAACATCGATAGTTTTCATATCAACGTTTATACTGACAATTTGACCCTATAGTGTTCACAAATACAGTAGATTAAATTCTTAGGGAGAACAACAAACATCGATAGCTTCCATATCAACGTTCATTCTGACAATTTTACCCTATACTGTTAACACACATACAATTCGTAGGGAGAACAACAAACATCCGGATAGCTTTCATATCAACGTTCATACTGACAATTTGACCCTATAGTGTTCACATAATCAGTAGATTAAATTCTTGGACAACAACAAACATCGATAGTATTCATATCAACTTTCATACTGACAATTTGACTCTATAGTGATCACACATACAGTAGATTGAATTCTTAGGGAGAACAACAAACATCGATTAGCATCACGTCAACGTTCATCCTGACAATTTGACCCTATAGTGTTCACACATACAGTAGATTAAATTCTTAGGGACAACAAGAAACATCGATAGCCTTCATATCAACATTCATACTGACAATTTGACCCTATAGTGATCTTACATACAGTAGATTAAATTCTTAAGGACAACAACAAACATCCGGATAGCATTCATATCAACGTTCATACTGACAATTTGACTCTATAGTGTTCACACATACAGTAGATTGATTTCTTAGGGACAACAACAAACATCGATTAGCATCACGTCAACGTTCATCCTGACAATTTGACCCTATAGTGTTAACACATACAGTAGATTAAATTCTTAGGGACAACAACAAATATCCGGATAGCATTCATATCAACGTTCATACTGACAATTTGACCCTATAGTGTTCACACGTACAGTAGATTAAATTCGTAGGGAGAACAACAAACATCGATAGCTTTCCTATCAACGTTCATACTGACAATTTGACCGTATAGTGTTAACAGATACAGTAGATTAAATTCTTAGGGAGAACAACAAACATCGATAGCTTTCATATCAACGTTCATTCTGACAATTTTACCCTATAATGTTAACACACATACAGTAGATTAAATTCGTAGGGAGAACAACAAACATCCGGATAGCTTTCATATCAACGTTCATACTGACAATTTGACCCTATAGTGTCCACATATACAGTAGATTAAATTCTTGGACAACAACAAACATCGATAGTATTGATATCAACGTTCATACTGACAATTTGACTCTATAGTGTTCACACATACAGTAGATTGAATTCTAAGGGAGAACAACAAACATCGATTAGCATTCATGTAATCGTTCATCCTATCAATTTGACCCTATAGTGTTCACACATACAGTAGATTAAATTCTTAGGGAGAGCAACAAGCATCGATAACTTTCATATCAACGTTCATATTGACAATTGGACGCTATAGTCTGCACACATACAGTGGATGAACTTCTTAGGGACAACAACAAACATCGATAGCCTTCATATCACCATTCGTACTGACAATTTGACCCTATAGTGATCACACATAGAGTAGATTAAATTCTTAGGGACAACAACAAACATCCATAGCTTTCATATCGACGTTCATACTGATAATTTGTACTCTATAGTGTTCACACAAACAGTAGATTAAATTCTTAGGGACAACAAACAAACATCGATAGCCTTCATATCAACATTCATACTGACAATTTGACCCTATAGTGATCTTACATACAGTAGATTATATTCTTAAGGACAACAACAAACATCCGGATAGCATTCATATCAACGTTCATACTGACAATTTGACTCTATAGTGTTAACACATACAGTAGATTAAATTCTTAGGGACAACAAGAAACATCCGGATAGCATTCATATCAACGTTCATACTGACAATTTGACCCTATAGTGTTCACACATACAGTAGATTAAATTCGTAGGGAGAACAACAAACATCGATAGCTTTCCTATCAACGTTCATACTGACAATTTGACCCTATAGTGTTAACACATACAGTAGATTAAATTCTTAGGGAGAACAACAAACATCGATAGCTTTCATATCAACGTTCATTCTGACAATTTTACACTATAATGTTAACACACAAACAGTAGATCAAATTCGTAGGGAGAACAACAAGCATCGATAACTTTCATATCAACGTTCATATTGACAATTGGACCCTATAGTCTTCACACATACAGTGGATGAACTTCTTAGGGACAACAACAAACATCGATAGCCTTCATATCAACATTCGTACTGACAATTTGACCCTATAGTGATCACACATAGAGTAGATTAAATTCTTAGGGACAACAACAAACATCGATAGCTTTCATATTGACGTTCATACTGATAATTTGTACTCTATAGTGTTCACACATACATGTACAGAAGATTAAATTCTTAGGGACAACAACAAACATCCGGATAGCTTTCATATCAACGTCAATACTGACAATTTGACCCTATAGTTTTCACACATACAGTAGATTAAATTCTTGGACAACAACAAACATCGATAGTATTCATATCAACGTTCATACTGACATTTTGACTCTATAGTGTTCACACATACATGTACAGTAGATTGAATTCTTAGGGACAACAACAAACATCGATTAGCATTCATATCAACGTTCATACTGACAATTTCACCCTATAGTGTTCACACATACAGTACATTAAATTCTTAGGGAGAACAACAAGCATCGATAGCTTTCATATCAACCTTCATATTGACAATTGGACCCTATAGTGTTCACACATACTGTAGATGAACTTCTTAGGGACAACAACAAACATCGATAGCCTTCATATCAACATTCGTACTGACAATTTGACCCTATAGTGATCACACATACACCTTATTCCAAAATGTCGCCCAATTTATTATTCTTTTATATGCATTTTAATTAGCTCTTTTGGTCTCGTTTTCGCTTAAAAATTCCTTTGTATTTTGAACATGCTGACGAGGACAAGAGGGCTAATTAAAATGCATATAAAAGAATAATAAATTGGCCGCCATTTTGGAATAAGGTGTATAGAGTAGATTAAATTCTTAGGGACAACAACAAACGTCGATAGCTTTCATATCGACGTTCATACTGACAATTTGTACTCTATAGTGTTCACACATACAGAAGATTAAATTCTTAGGGAAAACAACAAACATCCGGATAGCTTTCATATCAACGTTCATACTGACAATTTGACTCTATGGTGTTCACACATACAGTAGATGAACTTCTTAGGGACAACAATAAACATCGATAGCCTTCATATCAACATTCATACTGACAATTTGACCCTACAGTGTTCACACATACAGTAGATTAAATTCTTAGGGAGAACAACAAACATCGATAGCTTTCATATCGACGTTCATACTGACAATTTGTACTCTATAGTGTTTACACATACAGAAGATTAAATTCTTAGGGACAACAACAAACGTCGATAGCTTTCATATCAACGTTCATTCTAACAACTTGACCCTTACATTTATTAGATGAAATTCTTAGGGACAACAACAAACATCAATAGCTTTCATATCAACGTTCATACTGACAACTTGACTTTATAGTGTTCACACATATATTAGATAAAATTGTTAGGGACAACAACAAATATCGATAGCTTTCACATCAACGTTCATACTGACAATTTGACCCTATAGTGTTCACACATACAGTAGATTAAATTCTTAGGGACAACAACAAACATGGATACCTTTCATATCAACTTTCATAGTGACAATTTGACCCTACGGTGTTCACATATACAGTAGATTAAATTCTTAGGGACAACAAGAAACATTTATAGCTTTCATATCAACGTTCATAGTGACAATTTGACCCTATAGTGTTCACATATACAGTAGATTAAATTCTTAGGGACAACAACAAACATCGATAGCTTTCATATCAACATTTATACTGACAACTTGACCTTATAGTGTTCACACATATATTAGATAAAATTCTTAGGAACAACAACAAATATCGATAGCTTTCATATCAACGTTCATACTGACAATTTGACCCTATAGTGTTCACACATACAGTAGATTAAATTCTTAGGGACAACAACAAACATCGATAGCCTTCATATCAACATTCATACTGACAACTTGACCCTATAGTGTTCACACAAATATTAGATAAAATTGTTAGGGACAACAACAAACATGGATAGCTTTCATATCAACTTTCATAGTGACAATTTGACCCTACGGTGTTCACACTTACAGTAGATTAAATTCTTAGGGACAACAAGAAACATTTATAGCTTTCATATCAACGTTCATAGTGACAATTTGACCCTATAGTGTTCACACATACAGTAGATTAAATTCTTTAGGCAACATCAAACATCGATAGCTTAAATCTCAGCGTTCATACTGACAATTTGACCCTATAGTGATCACACATACAGTAGATTAAATTCTTAGGGACAACAACAAACATCGATAGCTTTCATATCTACATTCATACTCACAATTTGACCCTATAGTGTTCAAACATACAGTAGAGTAAATTATGCGACAACAACAAACATCAATAGCTTTCATATTAACGTTCATACTGACAATTTGACCCTATAGTGATCACACATAGAGTAGATTAAATTCTTAGGGACAACAACAAGCATTGATAGCTTTCATATCAACGTTCATTCTCACAATTTGACCATATAGTTTTAACACACATACAGTAGATTAAATTCTTAAGGGAAAACAACAAACATCCGGATAGCTTTCATATCAACGTTCATACTGACAATTTGACCCTATAGTGTTCACACATACAGTAGATTAAATTCTTAGGGAGAACAACAAACATCGATAGCTTTTATATCAACGTTCATACTGACAATTTGTAGTCTATAGTGTTCACACATACAGAAGATTAAATTGTTAGGGACAACAACAAACATCCGGATAGCTTTCATATCAACCTTCATACTGACAATTTTACCCTATAGTGTTCACACAAACAGTAGATTGAATTCTTAGGGACAACAACAAACATCGATTAGCCTTCATATCAACGTTCATACTGACAATTTGACCCTATAGTGTTCACACATACAGTAGATTTAATTCTTAGGGAGAACAACAAACATCGATAGCTTTCATATCAACGTTCATACTGACAATTTTACCCTAAACTGTTAACACACATACAGTAGATTAAATTCTTAGGGAGAACAACAAACATCCGGATAGCTTTCATATCAACCTTCATACTGATAATTTTACCCTATAGTGTTCACACAAACAGTAGATTGAATTCTTAGGGACAACAACAAGCATCGATTAGCATTCATATCAACGTTCATACTGACAATATGACCCTATAGTGTTCACACATACAGTAGATGAACTTCTTAGGGACAAGAACAAACATCGATAGCCTTCATATCAACATTCATACTGACAATTTGTCCCTATAGTGATAACACATAGAGTAGATTAAATTCTTAGGGACAACAACAAACATCCGGATAGCATTCATATCAACGTTCATACTGACAATTTGACTCTATGGTGTTTACACATACAGTAGATGAACTTCTTAGGGACAACATCAAACATCGATAGCCCTCATATCAACATTCATACTGACAATTTGACCCTATAGTGATAACACATAGGGTAGATTAAATTCTTAGGGACAACAACAAACATCCGGATAGCATTCATATCAACCTTCATACTGACAATTTGACTCTATGGTGTTCACACATACAGTAGATGAACTTCTTAGGGACAACAACAAACATCGACAGCCTTCATATCAACATTCATACTGTCAATTTGACCCTATAGTGATCACACATACAGTAGATTAAATTCTTAGGGACAACAACAAACATCGATAGCCTTCATATCAACATTCATACTGACAATTTGACCCTATAGTGATCACACATACAGTAGATTAAATTCTTAGGGACAACAACAAACATCCGGATAGCATTCATATCAACGTTCATACTGACAATTTGACCCTATAGTGTTAACACATACAGTAGATTAAATTCTTAGGGACAACAACAAACATCCGGATAGCATTCATATCAACGTTCATACTGACAATTTGACCCTGTAGTGTTCACACATACAGTAGATTAAATTCTTAGGGAGAACAACAAACATCCGGATAGCTTTCATATCAACGTTCATACTGACAATTTGACCCTATAGTGTTCACAAATACAGTAGAATAAATTCTTCGGGAGAACAACAAACATCGATAGTTTTCATATCAACGTTTATACTGACAATTTGACCCTATAGTGTTCACAAATACAGTAGATTAAATTCTTAGGGAGAACAACAAACATCGATAGCTTCCATATCAACGTTCATTCTGACAATTTTACCCTATACTGTTAACACACATACAATTCGTAGGGAGAACAACAAACATCCGGATAGCTTTCATATCAACGTTCATACTGACAATTTGACCCTATAGTGTTCACATAATCAGTAGATTAAATTCTTGGACAACAACAAACATCGATAGTATTCATATCAACTTTCATACTGACAATTTGACTCTATAGTGATCACACATACAGTAGATTGAATTCTTAGGGAGAACAACAAACATCGATTAGCATCACGTCAACGTTCATCCTGACAATTTGACCCTATAGTGTTCACACATACAGTAGATTAAATTCTTAGGGACAACAAGAAACATCGATAGCCTTCATATCAACATTCATACTGACAATTTGACCCTATAGTGATCTTACATACAGTAGATTAAATTCTTAAGGACAACAACAAACATCCGGATAGCATTCATATCAACGTTCATACTGACAATTTGACTCTATAGTGTTCACACATACAGTAGATTGATTTCTTAGGGACAACAACAAACATCGATTAGCATCACGTCAACGTTCATCCTGACAATTTGACCCTATAGTGTTAACACATACAGTAGATTAAATTCTTAGGGACAACAACAAATATCCGGATAGCATTCATATCAACGTTCATACTGACAATTTGACCCTATAGTGTTCACACGTACAGTAGATTAAATTCGTAGGGAGAACAACAAACATCGATAGCTTTCCTATCAACGTTCATACTGACAATTTGACCGTATAGTGTTAACAGATACAGTAGATTAAATTCTTAGGGAGAACAACAAACATCGATAGCTTTCATATCAACGTTCATTCTGACAATTTTACCCTATAATGTTAACACACATACAGTAGATTAAATTCGTAGGGAGAACAACAAACATCCGGATAGCTTTCATATCAACGTTCATACTGACAATTTGACCCTATAGTGTCCACATATACAGTAGATTAAATTCTTGGACAACAACAAACATCGATAGTATTGATATCAACGTTCATACTGACAATTTGACTCTATAGTGTTCACACATACAGTAGATTGAATTCTAAGGGAGAACAACAAACATCGATTAGCATTCATGTAATCGTTCATCCTATCAATTTGACCCTATAGTGTTCACACATACAGTAGATTAAATTCTTAGGGAGAGCAACAAGCATCGATAACTTTCATATCAACGTTCATATTGACAATTGGACGCTATAGTCTGCACACATACAGTGGATGAACTTCTTAGGGACAACAACAAACATCGATAGCCTTCATATCACCATTCGTACTGACAATTTGACCCTATAGTGATCACACATAGAGTAGATTAAATTCTTAGGGACAACAACAAACATCCATAGCTTTCATATCGACGTTCATACTGATAATTTGTACTCTATAGTGTTCACACAAACAGTAGATTAAATTCTTAGGGACAACAAACAAACATCGATAGCCTTCATATCAACATTCATACTGACAATTTGACCCTATAGTGATCTTACATACAGTAGATTATATTCTTAAGGACAACAACAAACATCCGGATAGCATTCATATCAACGTTCATACTGACAATTTGACTCTATAGTGTTAACACATACAGTAGATTAAATTCTTAGGGACAACAAGAAACATCCGGATAGCATTCATATCAACGTTCATACTGACAATTTGACCCTATAGTGTTCACACATACAGTAGATTAAATTCGTAGGGAGAACAACAAACATCGATAGCTTTCCTATCAACGTTCATACTGACAATTTGACCCTATAGTGTTAACACATACAGTAGATTAAATTCTTAGGGAGAACAACAAACATCGATAGCTTTCATATCAACGTTCATTCTGACAATTTTACACTATAATGTTAACACACAAACAGTAGATCAAATTCGTAGGGAGAACAACAAGCATCGATAACTTTCATATCAACGTTCATATTGACAATTGGACCCTATAGTCTTCACACATACAGTGGATGAACTTCTTAGGGACAACAACAAACATCGATAGCCTTCATATCAACATTCGTACTGACAATTTGACCCTATAGTGATCACACATAGAGTAGATTAAATTCTTAGGGACAACAACAAACATCGATAGCTTTCATATTGACGTTCATACTGATAATTTGTACTCTATAGTGTTCACACATACATGTACAGAAGATTAAATTCTTAGGGACAACAACAAACATCCGGATAGCTTTCATATCAACGTCAATACTGACAATTTGACCCTATAGTTTTCACACATACAGTAGATTAAATTCTTGGACAACAACAAACATCGATAGTATTCATATCAACGTTCATACTGACATTTTGACTCTATAGTGTTCACACATACATGTACAGTAGATTGAATTCTTAGGGACAACAACAAACATCGATTAGCATTCATATCAACGTTCATACTGACAATTTCACCCTATAGTGTTCACACATACAGTACATTAAATTCTTAGGGAGAACAACAAGCATCGATAGCTTTCATATCAACCTTCATATTGACAATTGGACCCTATAGTGTTCACACATACTGTAGATGAACTTCTTAGGGACAACAACAAACATCGATAGCCTTCATATCAACATTCGTACTGACAATTTGACCCTATAGTGATCACACATACACCTTATTCCAAAATGTCGCCCAATTTATTATTCTTTTATATGCATTTTAATTAGCTCTTTTGGTCTCGTTTTCGCTTAAAAATTCCTTTGTATTTTGAACATGCTGACGAGGACAAGAGGGCTAATTAAAATGCATATAAAAGAATAATAAATTGGCCGCCATTTTGGAATAAGGTGTATAGAGTAGATTAAATTCTTAGGGACAACAACAAACGTCGATAGCTTTCATATCGACGTTCATACTGACAATTTGTACTCTATAGTGTTCACACATACAGAAGATTAAATTCTTAGGGAAAACAACAAACATCCGGATAGCTTTCATATCAACGTTCATACTGACAATTTGACTCTATGGTGTTCACACATACAGTAGATGAACTTCTTAGGGACAACAATAAACATCGATAGCCTTCATATCAACATTCATACTGACAATTTGACCCTACAGTGTTCACACATACAGTAGATTAAATTCTTAGGGAGAACAACAAACATCGATAGCTTTCATATCGACGTTCATACTGACAATTTGTACTCTATAGTGTTTACACATACAGAAGATTAAATTCTTAGGGACAACAACAAACATCCGGATAGCTTTCATATCAATCTTCATACTGACAATTTTACCCTATAGTGTTCACACAAACAGTAGATTGAATTCTTAGGGACAACAGCAAACATCGATTAGCATTCATATCAACGTTCATACTGACAATTTGACCCTATAGTTTTAACACGCATACAATAGATTAAATTCTTAGGGAGAACAACAAACATCGATAGCTTTCATATCAACGTTCATACTGACAACTTGACCCTATACTGTTAACACACATACAGTAGATTAAATTCTTAGGGAGAACAACAAACATCCGGATAGCTTTCATATCAACATTCATACTGACAATTTCACCCTATAGTGTTCACACGTACAGTAGATTAAATTCTTGGGGCAACATCAAACATCGATAGCTTCCATCTCAGCGTTCATACTGACACTTGACCCTATAGTGATCACACATACAGTAGATTAAATTCTTAGGGACAACAACAAACATTGATAGCTTTCATATGAAGGTTCATACTGACAATTTGACCCTATAGTGTTCACACATACAGTAGATCAAATTCTTAGGGACAACAAGAAACATTTATAGCTTTCATATCAACATTCATACTGACAACTTGACCCTATAGTGTTCACACATATATTAGATGAAATTCTTAGGGACAACAACAAACATTGATAGCTTTCATATCAACGTTCATACTGATAATTTGACCTTATAGTGTTCACACATACAGTAGATTAAATTCTTAGGGTAACAAGAAACATTTATAGCTTTCATATCAACGTTCATAGTGACAATTTCACCCTATAGTGATCACACATGGAGAAGATTAAATTCTTAGGGACAACAGCAAACATCGATAGCTTTCATATCAACGTTCATACTGACAATTTGACCCTATAGTGATCACACATACAGTAGATTAAATTCTTAGTGACAACAACAAACATCGATAGCTTTCATATCAACATTTATACTGACAACTTGACCCTATAGTGTTCACACATATATTAGATAAAATTCTTAGGGACAACAACAAATATTGATAGCTTTCATATCAACGTTCATACTGACAATTTGACCCTATACTGTTCACACATACAGTAGATTAAATTCTTGGGGCAACATCAAACATCGATAGCTTTCATCTCAGCGTTCATACTGACAATTTGGCCCTATAGTGATCACACATACAGTAGATTAAATTATTGGACAACAACAAACGTCGATAGCTTTCTCATCAACGTTCATACTGACAATTTGACCCTATGGTGTTCACACTTACAGTAGATTAAATTCTTAGGGACAACAACAAACATGGATAGCTTTCATATCAACGTTCATAGTGCAATTTGACCCTATAGTGATCACACATGGAGAAGATTAAATTCTTAGAGACAACAACAAACATCGATAGCTTTCATATCAGCGTTCATAGTCACAATTTGACCCTATAGTGTGTACACATACAGTAGATTAAATTCTTAGGGACAACAACAAACATCAATGGCTTTCATTTCAATGTTCACACTGAAAGTTTCATTCCCTGTCTTTTATAGTGATTGCATACATTGATTAAATCACCCTGCGCAACAACAAATACCAACATCTTTCATTTTAACGTTCAGACTGACCTTTTATAGTTATCACACACATAGATGAAATCGTGAGGCAACTTCAATCATAAATTGCTTTCATTTCAACCTTCACCAATTTCATTCCCTGCATGTTATAGTAATCACACTTATATATGTAATCGTGAAACAACAACAAACATCAATAGTTATTTCAACGTTCCCAGTGACAACTTAATTTACAGTCTCATACATATTGAAAGATATCATCTTGAGACAGCAATAAACATCAATAGCTTTCTTGTCAACGTTCACACTGACAACTTCACTCACGGCCTTTTAGATAGTGATCACACATACATAGATTCAATCGTCAGACAACAACAGTCATCAGTAGCTTTCATTTCAACCCGCTTCACGCTAACAATTTCATTCCCGGTCTTTTATAGTGATCACACATACATAGAGTTATATCGTGAGACAACAACAAACAACAATAGCTTTTATTTCAAAGTTCACACTGAAAATTTCTTTCACGGTCTGATCAAGTTAGAACCGCGGCCTTTTATGGTGATTACACAAACAGAGATTAAATTCTTAGGGACAACCGCAACAGACATCAATAGCTTTCATTTCAAAGTTCACACTGACAATTTCGCTCACCAACTTTTTTTTAGTGATCACACGTACATAGATTTAATAGTGAGACAACGATTAACATTATTAATAGTTTTCATGTCAACGTTCACACTGACAATATAATTCACGGACTGCAGACAAGTTAGAAACACGGCATTTTATAGTAATCACACATACATGTACATAGATTAAATTATGAGACAACAACAAACTTCAATAGCTTTTATTTCAGCGTTTACACTGAAAATTTCATTCTCGGACTGATAAAGTTAGAACCGCGGCCTTCTATGGTGATTGCACAAAATAATATAGATTAAATTTTGGGACAACAAGAAATACTAAGAGCTTTCATTTTAACGTTCACACTGACAATGTCATTCACACGGCCTTTTATAGTGATCACACACATAGATGAAATCGTGAGACAACAACAATCAGTAAATAGCTTTTATTTCAACCTTCACCCTGATAATTTCATTCCCTGCCTGTTATAGTAATCACACTACAACAAACATCAATAGTAATTTCAACGTTCCCACTGACAACTTCACTCACGGCCTTTTACACTGATCACACATACATCGATAAAATTCTGGGACAACAACAGCGTCAATAGCTTGCATTTCAACGTTCACACTGACAATTTCATTCCCGGCCTCTTAAAGTGATCAAACTCGTAGTATTAAATCGTGAAACAGCAACAAACATCAGGAGTCATTTTAAGGTGGCTCCCAACCGTTTCCAGCACATTTTAAGACTTAGAATTTGATGGGTGATTATAACCACTCTTTATCAGTTGATGTTACAATCATGATATCAAACGAATGCCCAATGATTGGTGAACACGTTGTTATCATTTTTGTGACACAATATGTTACTATAGGAACAGTATAACTTGCTAAAAAACCCTTAATTTTAGCTTTAAGTGTTAATTACTCACCAAGTTATTTTTGAGTTATTAACACTTAAAGCTAAAATTAAGGATATTTTCAGCACGTTATACTGTTGCTATAGTAACATATTGTGTCACAAAAATGATAACAATGTGTTCACCAATCATTGGGCATTCGTTTGATATCATGATTGTAGCACCAACTTTTAAAGAGTGATTTTAATGACCCATCAAAATCTAAGTCTTGGAAAGTGCTGGAAACTGTTAGGAACCATCTTAACGTTCGCACTGACAACTTCATTCATGGCCTTCTATAGAGTTAAATCATAACACAACACAAGCATCAAAAGTTCTCAGTTCAAACAATGAGTTCACAATGACAATTTCGTTCACCACATTTTACATAGTAATCACGCAAACATAGATTAAATCGTGAGACAACAACAAACATTAAAGGCTTTCATTTCAACGTTCACATTGACAACTTCATTCAAGACCTTTTATAGTGATCACATTCATAGGTCAGGGCCGTAGCCAGTATGAGGCATACTGATTCCATTTCCTGAGTCATTTTTTTTTCGGGGAAAGTAAGTTGTTTTTTGTTTAAGGAAAAAGTAAGATACTACCAGCAAATAACCATGGATATTGCCTCAGTCCTTATTTTTACAATCATCAGTAGCTTTCATTTCAAAGTTCACACTGACAATTACATTCACGACCCTTTATAGTAATCGCTCATGCATAGATGAAATCGTAACGCAGCAACAATCTTCAATAGTCATTTCAACGTTTACACTGACAACTTTATTCACGGCGTTTTTTATGTAATGATCACACCGCACAGATAGATCAAAGATAAATCGCGAGACAACAAACATCAGTAGTTTTTATTTCAAAATTCACACTGACAATTTCAAGTCCACGGACTGAAAAGTTAAAACCACCCCATTTTATGGTGATCGCACAATTTCATCAGTTCGCAGACTGAAAAGTTAGAAAAGGGCCTTTAATCTTGATCACACATACATTAAATTGTCAGACAACAAACACCAACAGCTTTCAACGTTCACACTGACATTATATTATCCATAGACTAAAGTGAGAAACATGACCTTTTGTAGCAAAACAAACAGTAGCAATGATCAATTTTAATTTCGTTTTCATTCAGACTTAAAAACACTTCTCAGTTGTTTTTGTCACCCACACACTTTAATGGGTTAGAACTACCCATGCGAGTTATCTAGGAGATTCAGCCCCCTTTGAGTAGCGATTTTTTTTTCCACGAAGAAACTTTTGCCTGAAAATTCAATTTTTTCCCTATTTTAAACTTTCATAAGAGTTTTAAAAAAAGAACTCTATGATCGTTTAAAAGAAAGTTTCAGATTAAAGAAAAAAAAAAAGAAAGTCAGTGGTCGGCGGGGGCTGAACCCCCTAGTTAAGTCACACAACTTAAATTAAACGACGGCAGGGAAAAGGCCGTCATGTGTTTAAGTCAAGAAGCGCAAGCTTATTACCACTAGGCCACGGAGGCTTTGGGTGAAATGGAGAGGTCAAAATTGCATAGAAATGGTTGTGGGGTCTATTGTATTCAGTGAATCTATTAGCATTGATTAGTCACAAACAAAAAATTAGCCCATGCAAAAATCGAGGAAAAGAAACCGCTCCGGTGGGACACGCTTTTTGTGGAATGTTCGTCATTTTGCACCGGCTAATTCTTGCTTTTGACTGTAGTGCGACCAGGCCCTAATTTTTGCATGCAGAAGTTAAAAATGTTTGTTTATTTTCACGCTACGTTTGAACTGCATTGTATTATACAGTAGAATTCTATTTTGAAATTGATGATACAACGAGTTAAAAGTACAGCATTACTGTATTAATAGAACGAGTTCAAAGTATAAGTAGTACTGTATTAATTGATCGAGTTGAAAGTATAAGTACTACTGTATTAATTGATCGAGTTGAAAGTATAAGTACTACTGTATAATAGATCGAGTTGAAAGTATAAGTACTACTGTATTCTAGAACGAGTTGAAAGTATAAGTACTACTGTATTAATTGATCGAGTTGAAAGTATAAGTACTACTGTATAATAGATCGAGTTGAAAGTATAAGTACTACTGTATTCTAGAACGAGTTGAAAGTATAAGTACTACTGTATTAATTGATCGAGTTGAAAGTATAAGTACTACTGTATTAATTGATCGAGTTGAAAGTATAAGTACTACTGTATTAATTGATCGAGTTGAAAGTATAAGTACTACTGTATTAATTGATCGAGTTGAAAGTATAAGTACTACTGTATTAATTGATCGAGTTGAAAGTATAAGTACTACTGTATTAATTGATCGAGTTGAAAGTATAAGTACTACTGTATTAATTGATCGAGTTGAAAGTATAAGTACTACTGTATAATAGATCGAGTTGAAAGTATAAGTACTACTGTATTCTAGATCGAGTTGAAAGTATAAGTACTACTGTATTCTAGAACGAGTTGAAAGTATAAGTACTACTGTATTAATTGATCGAGTTGAAAGTATAAGTACTACTGTATTAATTGATCGAGTTGAAAGTATAAGTACTACTGTATTCTAGAACGAGTTCAAAGTATAAGTACTACTGTATTAATTGATCGAGTTGAAAGTATAAGTACTACTGTATTAATTGATCGAGTTGAAAGTATAAGTACTACTGTATTAATTGATCGAGTTGAAAGTATAAGTACTACTGTATAATAGATCGAGTTGAAAGTATAAGTACTACTGTATTAATTGATCGAGTTGAAAGTATAAGTACTACTGTATTAATTGATCGAGTTGAAAGTATAAGTACTACTGTATTAATTGATCGAGTTGAAAGTATAAGTACTACTGTATTAATTGATCGAGTTGAAAGTATAAGTACTACTGTATTAATTGATCGAGTTGAAAGTATAAGTACTACTGTATTAATTGATCGAGTTGAAAGTATAAGTACTACTGTATTAATTGATCGAGTTGAAAGTATAAGTACTACTGTATTAATTGATCGAGTTGAAAGTATAAGTACTACTGTATTAATTGATCGAGTTGAAAGTATAAGTACTACTGTATTAATTGATCGAGTTGAAAGTATAAGTACTACTGTATTAATTGATCGAGTTGAAAGTATAAGTACTACTGTATTAATTGATCGAGTTGAAAGTATAAGTACTACTGTATTAATTGATCGAGTTGAAAGTATAAGTACTACTGTATTAATTGATCGAGTTGAAAGTATAAGTACTACTGTATAATAGATCGAGTTGAAAGTATAAGTACTACTGTATTCTAGAACGAGTTGAAAGTATAAGTACTACTGTATTAATTGAAGGAGTTTAAAGTATAAGTACTACTGTATTAATTGAAGGAGTTTAAAGTATAAGTACTACTGTATTAATTGAAGGAGTTTAAAGTATAAGTACTACTGTATTAATTGAAGGAGTTTAAAGTATAAGTACTACTGTATTAATTGATCGAGTTGAAAGTATAAGTACTACTGTATTCTAGAACGAGTTGAAAGTATAAGTACTACTGTATTAATTGATCGAGTTGAAAGTATAAGTACTACTGTATTAATTGATCGAGTTGAAAGTATAAGTACTACTGTATTCTAGAACGAGTTGAAAGTATAAGTACTACTGTATTAATTGATCGAGTTGAAAGTATAAGTACTACTGTATTAATTGATCGAGTTGAAAGTATAAGTACTACTGTATTAATTGATCGAGTTGAAAGTATAAGTACTACTGTATTAATTGATCGAGTTGAAAGTATAAGTACTACTGTATAATAGATCGAGTTGAAAGTATAAGTACTACTGTATTCTAGATCGAGTTGAAAGTATAAGTACTACTGTATTCTAGAACGAGTTGAAAGTATAAGTACTACTGTATTAATTGATCGAGTTGAAAGTATAAGTACTACTGTATTAATTGATCGAGTTGAAAGTATAAGTAGTACTGTATTCTAGAACGAGTTCAAAGTATAAGTAGTACTGTATTCTAGAACGAGTTGAAAGTATAAGTACTACTGTATTAATTGATCGAGTTGAAAGTATAAGTACTACTGTATTAATTGATCGAGTTGAAAGTATAAGTACTACTGTATAATAGATCGAGTTGAAAGTATAAGTACTACTGTATTAATTGATCGAGTTGAAAGTATAAGTACTACTGTATTAATTGATCGAGTTGAAAGTATAAGTACTACTGTATTAATTGATCGAGTTGAAAGTATAAGTACTACTGTATTAATTGATCGAGTTGAAAGTATAAGTACTACTGTATTAATTGATCGAGTTGAAAGTATAAGTACTACTGTATTAATTGATCGAGTTGAAAGTATAAGTACTACTGTATTAATTGATCGAGTTGAAAGTATAAGTACTACTGTATTAATTGATCGAGTTGAAAGTATAAGTACTACTGTATTAATTGATCGAGTTGAAAGTATAAGTACTACTGTATTAATTGATCGAGTTGAAAGTATAAGTACTACTGTATAATAGATCGAGTTGAAAGTATAAGTACTACTGTATTCTAGAACGAGTTGAAAGTATAAGTACTACTGTATTAATTGAAGGAGTTTAAAGTATAAGTACTACTGTATTAATTGAAGGAGTTTAAAGTATAAGTACTACTGTATTAATTGAAGGAGTTTAAAGTATAAGTACTACTGTATTAATTGAAGGAGTTTAAAGTATAAGTACTACTGTATTAATTGATCGAGTTGAAAGTATAAGTACTACTGTATTCTAGAACGAGTTGAAAGTATAAGTACTACTGTATTAATTGATCGAGTTGAAAGTATAAGTACTACTGTATTAATTGATCGAGTTGAAAGTATAAGTACTACTGTATTCTAGAACGAGTTGAAAGTATAAGTACTACTGTATTAATTGATCGAGTTGAAAGTATAAGTACTACTGTATTAATTGATCGAGTTGAAAGTATAAGTACTACTGTATTAATTGATCGAGTTGAAAGTATAAGTACTACTGTATTAATTGATCGAGTTGAAAGTATAAGTACTACTGTATTCTAGAACGAGTTGAAAGTATAAGTACTACTGTATTAATTGATCGAGTTGAAAGTATAAGTACTACTGTATTAATTGATCGAGTTGAAAGTATAAGTACTACTGTATTAATTGATCGAGTTGAAAGTATAAGTACTACTGTATTAATTGATCGAGTTGAAAGTATAAGTACTACTGTATTCTAGAACGAGTTGAAAGTATAAGTACTACTGTATTAATTGATCGAGTTGAAAGTATAAGTACTACTGTATTCTAGAACGAGTTGAAAGTATAAGTACTACTGTATTAATTGAAGGAGTTGAAAGTATAAGTACTACTGTATTAATTGATCGAGTTGAAAGTATAAGTACTACTTTATTCTAGAACGAGTTGAAAGTATAAGTACTACTGTATTAATTGATCGAGTTGAAAGTATAAGTACTACTGTATTAATTGATCGAGTTGAAAGTATAAGTACTACTGTATTCTAGAACGAGTTGAAAGTATAAGTACTACTGTATTCTAGAACGAGTTGAAAGTATAAGTACTACTGTATTAATTGATCGAGTTCAAAGTATAAGTACTACTGTATAATAGAACGAGTTCAAAGTATAAGTACTACTGTATAATAAAACGAATTTAAAGTATAAGTACTACTGTCAATTTTCACCTAAAGACTGAAGCGCGAGATTTTGCATCGTGCAGAAATCTACTTAAAAGATTCCACGAGATTCAAGTTGCACACTTAATTAACAAGTTTTAGCAAACGTCTAACGTTTACCTTTGCCAACTTAACACTGCATATAAAATTTTGTATCACGAATTTTGGAAACTCTCGAGCAATCTACAATACTGAAGTAAAGTCCTTGTTATTGGAAACAAGCTATTCTTGAAATCTAAATTTATTTTATCTCCAAAAGTACGGCATTTTTCAGTCAATCGATTCTTTTTCCTTTAAGTCTTCTTTTTTTTCTGCATTTCTTCCCATACTGAGTTGAATCCATCTTGAGAAGAACAGCTGGAAATAAAGCATGCACAAAATCAATGGAAATATAAGAATCAATAGTCAGCTGCCAAGGTTGTTTGTGGCGTTATTTTTCAAAGCAGGCAACATTCCGCACGGACTATGAATAAAACATGATCATTAACACTAATAGATTCACTGAAAACAATAGACCCCACAACCTATTTCTATGCAATTTTGACCTCTCCATTTCACCCAAAGCCTCCGTGGCCTAGTGGTAATAAGCTTGCGCTTCTTGATTTAAACACATGACGGCCTTTTCCCCGCCGTCGTTTAAATTAAGTTTCTGTGACTTAACTAGGGGGTTCAGCCCCCGGCGTCGACCACCGATTTTCCTTTTTTATTATTTGAAACTAGTAGAAATGTTTGACTGAAAATTCAAAATTTTCCCTGTTTTTTAGCGGTCATAGAGTTCTTATTTATATTTTTTAGAACTCTATGATCGTTAAAAATAGGAAAAATTTTCAGCCAAAAAAAAATATTATACGCAATCCAACATTCTTTTAAAATCATCTTATTTCATTTGACGACAGTTGGTACCAGTGTAAATAATCAATTACTAGAAATCTGGAATTCGTATCCCCAAAGGTTAGGAAATTCTGCCGGCCACCGTTTTTAAAACTTTAGCGGGTGAACTACAGTTCTTACCTGTGTAGTGTTTTCTCCAAACTCTGTATTTCCAGTTTGCCACTTCCAATTGACTGAATTTAATGACAGTTCTCTGAAAATTAATATAAAACGTTGCTGAAGACACTGGGACACAAGCTGACTTTAGATATACATTGTCCAGCTGGTTGAGAAAAGGTGTTTACAGCATAACAAAAATAGTCTGTAATGATAATTTCCAGTTTTATCGTGATCTGTTTAATTGAGTCATAGCAACACATTCTTATTGTTTTAAAAACGTCTAACTGATTTTTTAGCATAGGCTAAAAAGCCAGTACTGAATGGTCTTATTTTTGGGGGACGATTTGAGCCTGAAAACGTTCTTAACAATGTTTTTGAGGTAAATTGTGTAGTGCATCATAGTTCTGATGAAAAGAAACAAAAACAGACCAAGTTCTACTAATTTCCAAATAGTTCTTAATATTTGTTAGTTATATCATCTAATATTAGCATTTTGGGCTCAGTTGGATTTTAAATTTACTCTGACCAAATAGTATTAAACCTATTTATTCTTGGTTCGTTTACTGTAAAAAATAAGAAGACAAAATAAAGACGTTCTTAGCACGTTCTTAACATTCTGGCCGATCTCAGCCTCGACGTTCTTATGAAAAAAGGTCCTTATAAAAAAGGGTGTAACTTCAAGAAGAATTTGGGCAGTAGCTTAAACTACACAAAGAAGAATAACGGATTTGTTTTAATACTTCTGATCACAGATGCAAAACACTCCCTCCCTTTAATTCATTCATAACTGCAAATGTGAGAGCCAAATTAATTCATGCCCCTCGAACAAGCGGTTCTCTTCTGATTGGTTCATTGGATTGTCGGCCTCTGTTGTAATTGGTTCCTTGGATTGTCTGCCTATGTTCTGACTGGTTCATTTGATTGTCTGCCTCCGTTCTCATTGGTTCATTGGATTGTCTGCCTGTGTTGTTATTGGTTCATTGGATTGTCTGTCTCTGTTGTGATTGGTTCATTCGATTGTCTGCGTCTGTTGTGATTGGTTCATTGGATTGTCTGCCTCTGTTGTGATTGACTCATTGGACTGTCTGCCTCTGTTGTGATTGGTTCATTGGATTGTCTACCCCTGTTGTGATTGACTCATTGGATAGACTGCCTCTGTTGTGATTGGTTCATTGGATTGTCTCTCTCTGTTGTGATTGGTTCATTTGATTGTCTGCCTCTCTTCTGATTGGTTCATTTGATTGTCTGCCCTTGTTCTGATTTGTTCATTGGATAGGCGGCCTCTGTTGTAATTGGTTCATTGGATTGTCTGCCTATGTTCTGACTGGTTCATTTGATTGTCTACCTCTTTTCTGACTGGTTCATTGGATTGTTTGCCTGTATTGTTATTGGTTCATTGGATTGTCTGTCTCTGTTGTGATTAGTTCATTTGATTGTCTGCCTCTGTTCTGATTGGTTCATTGGATTGTCTGTGTCTGTTGTTATTGGTTCATTGGATTGTCTGTCTCTGTTGTGATTGGTTCATTTGATTGTCTGCCTCTGTTCTGATTGGTTCATTGGATTGTCTGTGTCTGTTGTTATTGGTTCATTTGATTGTCTGTTTCTGTTGCGATTAGTTCATTGGATTGTCTGCCTCTGTTGTGATTGGTTCATTCGATTGTCTACCTCTCTTCTGATTGGTTCATTTTATTGTCTACCTATGTTCTGATTGGTTCATTGGATTGTCGGCCTCTGTTGTAATTGGTTCATTGGATTGTCTGCCTATGTTCTGACTGGTTCATTTGATTGTCTGCCTCTGTTCTCATTGGTTCATTGGATTGTCTGCCTGTGTTGTTATTGGTTCATTGGATTGTCTGTCTCTGTTGTGATTGGTTCATTCGATTGTCTGCCTCTGTTGTGATTAGTTCATTGGATTGTCTACCCCTGTTGTGATTGACTCATTGGATTGACTGCCTCTGTTGTGATTGGTTCATTTGATTGTCTGCCTTTGTTCTGATTGGTTCATTTGATTGTCTGCCTCTGTTCTGATTGGTTCATTGGATTGTCTGCCTCTGTTCTGATTGGTTCATTGGATAGTCGGCCTCTGTTGTAATTGGTTCATTGGATTGTCTGCCTATGTTCTGACTGGTTCATTTGATTGTCTTCCTCTTTTCTGATTGGTTCATTGGATTGTCTGCCTGTGTTGTTATTGGTTCATTGGATTGTCTGTCTCTGTTGTGATTGGTTCATTTGATTGTCTGTCTCTGTTGTGATTGGTTTATTGGATTGTCTGTCTCTGTTGTTATTGGTTCATTTGATTGTCTGTTTCTGTTGCGATTAGTTCATTGGATTGTCTGCCTCTGTTGTGATTGGTTCATTGGATTGTATACCTCTATTGTGATTGACTCATTTGATTGTCTGCCTCTGTTGTGATTGGTTCATTGGATTGTATACCTCTGTTGTGATTGACTCATTGGATTGTCTAACTCTGTTGTGATTGACTCATTGGATTGTCTTCCTCTCTTGTGATTGACTCATTGGATTGTCTTCCTCTGTTGTCATTGGCTCATTTGATTGTCTTTTTCTGTTGCGATAGTTCATTGGATTGTCTGCCTCTGTTGTGATTAGCTTATTGGATTATCTGCCTCTGTTCTGATTGGTTCATTGGATTGTCTGACTCTGTTGTGATTGGTTCATTGGATTGTCTTCCTCTCTTGTGATTGACTCATTGGATTGTCTGCCTCTGTTGTCATTGGCTCATTGGATTGTCTTTTTCTGTTGCGATTAGTTCATTGGATTGTCTGCCTCTGTTGTGATTAGTTTATTGGATTATCTGCCTCTGTTCTGATTGGTTCAGTGGATTGTCTGTCTCTGTTGTGATTGGTTCATTTGATTGTCTGTCTCTGTTCTGATTGGTTCATTGGATTGTCTGCCTATGTTGTGGTTTACTCATTTGATTATCTGTCTCTGTTCTGATTGGTTCATTGGACTGTCTGCCTCAGCTCTAATTGGTTCGTTGGATTGTCTGCCTCTGTTGTGATTGGTTAATTGGATTGTCTGCCTATGTTGTGATTTACTCATTTGATTGTCTGTCTCTGTTCTGATTGGTTCATTGGACTGTCTGCCTCAGCTCTAATTGGTTCGTTGGATTGTCTGCCTGTGTTGTGATTGGTTCATTGGATTTTTGTGTCTCTGTTGTGATTGGTTCATTGGATTGTCTGGCTCTGTTGTGATTGGCTCATTGGATTGTCTTCCTGTGTTGTGATTGGTTCATTAGATTGTCTGCCTCTGTTGTGATTGGTTCTCTGGATTATCTGCCTCTGTTGTGATTGGTTCATTTGATTGTCTGCCTCTGCTGTGATTGGTTCATTGGATTGTCTCCTTCTGTTGTGATTTTTTCATTGGATTGTCTGCCTCTGTTGTGATTGACTCATTGAATTGTCTGCCTGTGTTGTGGATTGTCTACATCTGTTATTTTAAGGAGAAATTAGGGGTTAATCACACAAACGGCAAGTACAATAAAAAGTGCCTGGATAGTATATTGTATTTCAATTGATAATAATCCTTAAATCCAGTTTTTACTACTAACGCCAACCCAGCTCCCAAGTACGAGAGATTAACATCAAATGAAAGCAACTATTTACGCAAGCATAAGCACTAGCTTGAGCATGAGACAGGTTTTCCTTTCAAAATAAAGGATAATTCTAATTCACACCGAAACCCTTATGTCATCTCTTCCAGACCAAAATATTGGATTGTCTGCATCTGTTGTGATTGGTTCATTGGATTGTCTGTCTCTGTTGTAATAGGTTCATTGGATTGTCTGCATCTGTTGTGATTGGTTCATTGGATTGTCTGTCTCTGTTGCAATAGGTTCATTGGATTGTCTGCCTCTGTTCTGATTGACTCATTGGATTGTCTACCTCTGTTGTGATTGACTCATTGGATTGTCTGCCTCTTTTGTGATTGACTCATTGGATTGTCTGCCTCTGTTGCGATTGGCTCATTGGATTGTCTGCCTCTGTTGTGATTGGTTCATTATATTATCTGCCTCTGCTGTGATTGGTTCATTGGATTGTCTGCTTCTGTTGTGATTTTTTCTTGGATTGTCTGCCAATCTTGTGATTGACTCATTGGATTGTCTGCCTGTGTTGTGATTGCCTTTTCGGATTGTCTACCTCTGTTGTGATTGTTTTCCTTTCAAAATAAAGGATAATTCTAATTCACACCGAAACCCTTATGTCATCTCTTCCAGACCAAAATATTGGATTGTCTGCATCTGTTGTGATTGGTTCATTGGATTGTCTGTCTCTGTTGCAATAGGTTCATTGGATTGTCTGCCTCTGTTCTGATTGACTCATTGGATTGTCTACCTCTGTTGTGATTGACTCATTGGATTGTCTGCCTCTTTTGTGATTGACTCATTGGATTGTCTGCCTCTGTTGCGATTGGCTCATTGGATTGTCTGCCTCTGTTGTGATTGGTTCATTATATTATCTGCCTCTGCTGTGATTGGTTCATTGGATTGTCTGCTTCTGTTGTGATTTTTTCTTGGATTGTCTGCCAATCTTGTGATTGACTCATTGGATTGTCTGCCTGTGTTGTGATTGCCTTTTCCGATTGTCTACCTCTGTTGTGATTGACTCATTCGATTGTCTGCCTCCGTTTTGATTGTTTTATTGGATTCTCTGCCTCTGTTGTGATTGGTTCATTCGATTGTCTGCCTCTCTTCTGATTGGTTCGTTGGATTCTATGCCTCTGTTCTGATTGGTTCATTGGATTGTCTGCCTCTGTTCTGATTGGTTCATTGGATTGTCTGTCTCTGTTCTGATTGGTTCATTGGATTGTCTGCCTATGTTGTGGTTTACTCATTTGATTGTCTGTCTCTGTTCTGATTGGTTCATTGGACTGTCTGCCTCAGCTCTAATTGGTTCGTTGGATTGTCTGCCTCTGTTGTGATTGGTTCATTGGATTATCTGCCTCTGTTGTGATTGGTTCATTGGATTGTCTGCCTCTCTTCTGATTGGTTCATTGGATTCTATGCCTCTGTTCTGATTGGTTCATTGGATTGTCTGCCTCTGTTCTGATTGGTTCATTGGATAGTCGGCCTCTTTTGTAATTGGTTCATTGGATTGTCTGCCTATGTTCTGACTGGTTCATTTGATTGTCTACCTCTTTTCTGATTGGTTCATTGGATTGTCTGCCTGTGTTGTTATTGGTTCATTGGATTGTCTGTCTCTGTTGTGATTGGTTCAATTGATTGTCTACCTCTGTTGTGATTGACTCATTGGATTGTCTGCCTCTTGTGATTGACTCATTGGATTGTCTGCCTCTGTTGTGATTGGTTCATTGGATTGTCTACCTCTGTTGTGATTGACTCATTGGATTGTCTGCCTCTTGTGATTGACTAATTCGATTGTCTGCCTCCGTTGTGATTGGTTCATTGGATTGTCTGCCTCTGTTGTCATTGACTCATTGGATTGTCTGCCTCTGTTGTGATTGGTTCATTGGATTGTCTACCCCTGTTGTGATTGACTCATTGGATTGACTGCCTCTGTTGTGATTGGTTGATTGGATTGTCTCTGTCTCTTTGTGATTGGTTCATTTGATTGTCTGCCTCTCTTCTGATTGGTTCATTGGATTGTCTGCCTGTGTTGTTATTGGTTCATTGGATTGTCTGTGTCTGTTGTGATTGGTTCATTTGATTGTCTGCCTCTGTTGTGATTGGTTCATTGGATTGTCTGTCTCTGTTGTGATTGGTTCATTGGATTGTATGTCTCTGTTGTTATTGACTCATTGGATTGTCTGCCTCTGTTGTGATTGGTTCATTGGATTGTATACCTCTGTTGTGATTGACTCATTGGATTGTCTACCTCTGTTGTGATTGACTCATTGGATTGTCTGCCTCTTGTGATTGACTCATTGGATTGTCTGCCTCTGTTGTGATTGGTTCATTGGATCGTCTACCTCTGTCGTGATTGACTCATTGGATTGTCTGCCTCTTGTGATTAACTCATTGGATTGACTGCCTCTGTTGTGATTGGTTCATTGGATTGTCTCTCTCTGTTGTGATTGGCTCATTGGATTGTATGCCTCTGTTGTGATTGACTCATTGGATTGTATGCCTCTGTTGTGATTGACTACAGTTGTGATTGACCTCTGTTGTGATTGTCTACCTGTGTTGTGATTGACTCATTGGATTTTCTGCATCTCTTGTGATAGACTCATTGGATTGTCTGCCTCTGTTGTGATTGGCTCATTGGATTGTATGCCTCTGTTGTGGTTGACTACAGTTGTGATTGACCTCTGTTGTGATTGTCTACCTGTGTTGTGATTGACTCATTGGATTTTCTGCATCTCTTGTGATAGACTCATTGGATTGTCTGCCTCTGTTGTGATTGGCTCATTGGATTGTCTGCCTCTGTTGTCATTAGCTCATTGGATTGTCTTTTTCTGTTGCGATTAGTTCGTTGGATTGTCTGCCTCTGTTGTGATTAGTTTATTGGATTATCTGCCTCTGTTGTGATTGGTTCAGTGCATTGTCTGTTTCTGTTGTGATTGGTTCATTTGATTGTCTGTCTCTGTTGTGATTGGTTCATTTGTTCTGATTGACTCATTGGATTGTCTACCTCTGTTGTGATTGACTCATTGCATTGTCTGCCTGTCTTGTGATTGACTCATTGGATTGTCTGCCTCTGTTGTGATTGGTTCATTGCATTGTCTGCCTCTCTTGTGATTGACTCATTGGATTGTCTGCCTCTGTTGTGATTGGTTCATTGGATTGTCTGCCTCTCTTGTGATTGACTCATTCGATTGTCTGCCTCTGTTTTCATTGGTTTATTGGATTCTCTGCCTCTGTTGTGATTTGTTCATTATATTGTCTGCCTCTGTTGTGATTGGTTCATTGGATTGTCTGCCTCTGTTGTGATTGGTTCATTTGATTGTCTGCCTCTTTTGTGATTGGTTCATTTGATTGTCTGCCTCTGCTGTGATTGGTTCATTGGATTGTCTGCTTCTGTTGTGATTGGTTCATTGGATTGTCTGCCTCTGTTGTGCTTGACTCATTGATTTGTCTGCCTCTGTTGTGATTGGTTCATTGGATTGTCTGCCTCTGTTGTAATTGGTTCATTGGATTCTCTGCCTTTGTTGTGATTGGCTCATTGGATTCTCTGCCTCTGTTGTGATTGTCTCATTGGATTGTCTGCCTCTGCTGTGATTGGTTCATTGGATTGTCTGCCTCTGTTCTTATTGGTTCATTGGATTGTCTGCCTGTGTCGTGATTGACTCATTGGATGGTCTGCCTCTGTTGTGATTGGCTCATTCGATTGTTTGCCTTTGTTGTGTTTTTTTCATTGGATTGTGTACCTCTGTTGTGATTGGTTTATTGGATTGTCTCCCTCTGTTGTGATTGGTTCATTGGATTGGTTCATTTTGTCTGTGTTGTGATTGGTCAGAGTGATCACTTTGGTTTTGCGACACTCAAGTGGAACCCGTTGTAATATAATAGTGATATTTTAAGGAGAAATTAAGGGTTAATCACACAAACGGCAAGTACAATAAAAAGTGCCTGGATAGTATATTGTATTTCAATTGATAATAATTCTAAAACCCAGTTTTTACTACTAACGCCAACCCAGCTCCCAAGTACGAGAGATTAACATCAAATGAAAGCAACTATTTACGCAAGCATAAGCACTAGCTTGAGCATGAGACAGGTTTTCCTTTCAAAATAAAGGATAATTCTAATTCACACCGAAACCCTTATGTCATCTCTTCCAGACCAAAATATTGGATTGTCTGCATCTGTTGTGATTGGTTCATTGGATTGTCTGTCTCTGTTGTAATAGGTTCATTGGATTGTCTGCATCTGTTGTGATTGGTTCATTGGATTGTCTGTCTCTGTTGCAATAGGTTCATTGGATTGTCTGCCTCTGTTCTGATTGACTCATTGGATTGTCTACCTCTGTTGTGATTGACTCATTGGATTGTCTGCCTCTTTTGTGATTGACTCATTGGATTGTCTGCCTCTGTTGCGATTGGCTCATTGGATTGTCTGCCTCTGTTGTGATTGGTTCATTATATTATCTGCCTCTGCTGTGATTGGTTCATTGGATTGTCTGCTTCTGTTGTGATTTTTTCTTGGATTGTCTGCCAATCTTGTGATTGACTCATTGGATTGTCTGCCTGTGTTGTGATTGCCTTTTCGGATTGTCTACCTCTGTTGTGATTGTTTTCCTTTCAAAATAAAGGATAATTCTAATTCACACCGAAACCCTTATGTCATCTCTTCCAGACCAAAATATTGGATTGTCTGCATCTGTTGTGATTGGTTCATTGGATTGTCTGTCTCTGTTGCAATAGGTTCATTGGATTGTCTGCCTCTGTTCTGATTGACTCATTGGATTGTCTACCTCTGTTGTGATTGACTCATTGGATTGTCTGCCTCTTTTGTGATTGACTCATTGGATTGTCTGCCTCTGTTGCGATTGGCTCATTGGATTGTCTGCCTCTGTTGTGATTGGTTCATTATATTATCTGCCTCTGCTGTGATTGGTTCATTGGATTGTCTGCTTCTGTTGTGATTTTTTCTTGGATTGTCTGCCAATCTTGTGATTGACTCATTGGATTGTCTGCCTGTGTTGTGATTGCCTTTTCCGATTGTCTACCTCTGTTGTGATTGACTCATTCGATTGTCTGCCTCCGTTTTGATTGTTTTATTGGATTCTCTGCCTCTGTTGTGATTGGTTCATTCGATTGTCTGCCTCTCTTCTGATTGGTTCGTTGGATTCTATGCCTCTGTTCTGATTGGTTCATTGGATTGTCTGCCTCTGTTCTGATTGGTTCATTGGATTGTCTGTCTCTGTTCTGATTGGTTCATTGGATTGTCTGCCTATGTTGTGGTTTACTCATTTGATTGTCTGTCTCTGTTCTGATTGGTTCATTGGACTGTCTGCCTCAGCTCTAATTGGTTCGTTGGATTGTCTGCCTCTGTTGTGATTGGTTCATTGGATTATCTGCCTCTGTTGTGATTGGTTCATTGGATTGTCTGCCTCTCTTCTGATTGGTTCATTGGATTCTATGCCTCTGTTCTGATTGGTTCATTGGATTGTCTGCCTCTGTTCTGATTGGTTCATTGGATAGTCGGCCTCTTTTGTAATTGGTTCATTGGATTGTCTGCCTATGTTCTGACTGGTTCATTTGATTGTCTACCTCTTTTCTGATTGGTTCATTGGATTGTCTGCCTGTGTTGTTATTGGTTCATTGGATTGTCTGTCTCTGTTGTGATTGGTTCAATTGATTGTCTACCTCTGTTGTGATTGACTCATTGGATTGTCTGCCTCTTGTGATTGACTCATTGGATTGTCTGCCTCTGTTGTGATTGGTTCATTGGATTGTCTACCTCTGTTGTGATTGACTCATTGGATTGTCTGCCTCTTGTGATTGACTAATTCGATTGTCTGCCTCCGTTGTGATTGGTTCATTGGATTGTCTGCCTCTGTTGTCATTGACTCATTGGATTGTCTGCCTCTGTTGTGATTGGTTCATTGGATTGTCTACCCCTGTTGTGATTGACTCATTGGATTGACTGCCTCTGTTGTGATTGGTTGATTGGATTGTCTCTGTCTCTTTGTGATTGGTTCATTTGATTGTCTGCCTCTCTTCTGATTGGTTCATTGGATTGTCTGCCTGTGTTGTTATTGGTTCATTGGATTGTCTGTGTCTGTTGTGATTGGTTCATTTGATTGTCTGCCTCTGTTGTGATTGGTTCATTGGATTGTCTGTCTCTGTTGTGATTGGTTCATTGGATTGTATGTCTCTGTTGTTATTGACTCATTGGATTGTCTGCCTCTGTTGTGATTGGTTCATTGGATTGTATACCTCTGTTGTGATTGACTCATTGGATTGTCTACCTCTGTTGTGATTGACTCATTGGATTGTCTGCCTCTTGTGATTGACTCATTGGATTGTCTGCCTCTGTTGTGATTGGTTCATTGGATCGTCTACCTCTGTCGTGATTGACTCATTGGATTGTCTGCCTCTTGTGATTAACTCATTGGATTGACTGCCTCTGTTGTGATTGGTTCATTGGATTGTCTCTCTCTGTTGTGATTGGCTCATTGGATTGTATGCCTCTGTTGTGATTGACTCATTGGATTGTATGCCTCTGTTGTGATTGACTACAGTTGTGATTGACCTCTGTTGTGATTGTCTACCTGTGTTGTGATTGACTCATTGGATTTTCTGCATCTCTTGTGATAGACTCATTGGATTGTCTGCCTCTGTTGTGATTGGCTCATTGGATTGTATGCCTCTGTTGTGGTTGACTACAGTTGTGATTGACCTCTGTTGTGATTGTCTACCTGTGTTGTGATTGACTCATTGGATTTTCTGCATCTCTTGTGATAGACTCATTGGATTGTCTGCCTCTGTTGTGATTGGCTCATTGGATTGTCTGCCTCTGTTGTCATTAGCTCATTGGATTGTCTTTTTCTGTTGCGATTAGTTCGTTGGATTGTCTGCCTCTGTTGTGATTAGTTTATTGGATTATCTGCCTCTGTTGTGATTGGTTCAGTGCATTGTCTGTTTCTGTTGTGATTGGTTCATTTGATTGTCTGTCTCTGTTGTGATTGGTTCATTTGTTCTGATTGACTCATTGGATTGTCTACCTCTGTTGTGATTGACTCATTGCATTGTCTGCCTGTCTTGTGATTGACTCATTGGATTGTCTGCCTCTGTTGTGATTGGTTCATTGCATTGTCTGCCTCTCTTGTGATTGACTCATTGGATTGTCTGCCTCTGTTGTGATTGGTTCATTGGATTGTCTGCCTCTCTTGTGATTGACTCATTCGATTGTCTGCCTCTGTTTTCATTGGTTTATTGGATTCTCTGCCTCTGTTGTGATTTGTTCATTATATTGTCTGCCTCTGTTGTGATTGGTTCATTGGATTGTCTGCCTCTGTTGTGATTGGTTCATTTGATTGTCTGCCTCTTTTGTGATTGGTTCATTTGATTGTCTGCCTCTGCTGTGATTGGTTCATTGGATTGTCTGCTTCTGTTGTGATTGGTTCATTGGATTGTCTGCCTCTGTTGTGCTTGACTCATTGATTTGTCTGCCTCTGTTGTGATTGGTTCATTGGATTGTCTGCCTCTGTTGTAATTGGTTCATTGGATTCTCTGCCTTTGTTGTGATTGGCTCATTGGATTCTCTGCCTCTGTTGTGATTGTCTCATTGGATTGTCTGCCTCTGCTGTGATTGGTTCATTGGATTGTCTGCCTCTGTTCTTATTGGTTCATTGGATTGTCTGCCTGTGTCGTGATTGACTCATTGGATGGTCTGCCTCTGTTGTGATTGGCTCATTCGATTGTTTGCCTTTGTTGTGTTTTTTTCATTGGATTGTGTACCTCTGTTGTGATTGGTTTATTGGATTGTCTCCCTCTGTTGTGATTGGTTCATTGGATTGGTTCATTTTGTCTGTGTTGTGATTGGTCAGAGTGATCACTTTGGTTTTGCGACACTCAAGTGGAACCCGTTCTAATATAATAGTGATATTTTAAGGAGAAATTAAGGGTTAATCACACAAACGGCAAGTACAATAAAAAGTGCCTGGATAGTATATTGTATTTCAATTGATAATAATTCTAAAACCCAGTTTTTACTACTAACGCCAACCCAGCTCCCAAGTACGAGAGATTAACATCAAATGAAAGCAACTATTTACGCAAGCATAAGCACTAGCTTGAGCATGAGACAGGTTTTCCTTTCAAATTAACTCCGAAACCCTCATGTCATCTCTTCAAGACCAAAATATGTGATTTGTTCTACCATTTTTTAGACCTTACACTTATAATTTTCCTATTTTGCCATAAAAAGGCAAAATTCTATTCCGATTTCAGACTTGAAGTCAAATATAACCATTTTTAAAAACCTCTAACTTTCTTTTTGCATTATATCGAAAAACTAACAGGATCACACGAAAATAGTGCTTTTTTTAATTTAAAGGTCACTTTCTTAGAATTAAGAAACGTATTACCCGAATCAAGGTTTGACCTGGCTAATTTCTTAAAAGGGAACTTAAAATTCCCCGAGGTATAAAATACAAACCAAAAATGCAACGGTAAACAATAAACAAATACGATAGTTCGCTTTGCAGCCCTATTCTCCCGCAAGAAGATAAAGGAACATTGATGAAAGTTCGCTCAACAAAAGTGCATTTTTTATAATGTAACTTACAATATTAAATATTAAAAAAATAATATCCTACCTTTACATCAGGTAAGATCTCGTTCTTTTGCTTCTCCTGTTGACTGGTTTCTTGATGACAACGAACTTGCACCCTAAAGGAAATAAATCAATGTTGAAAAACGGCCAGATTGTAAAGCACAATTTCACAGCAAACTTCATAATCCACTACGATTTGTCAGATTTCCGCAATCCTATATTAATTATCTACAAATGATGAGACATTCGCAACCACAAATGTTGTCATAAATCATACGGCTTACGATTTAATTATCAATTAACAGAAAACTTTAACATCCTACCTGTAGAAGAAGGAAGGGTATTCTCATTTGTTTGCTTGCCCCCTGTTTTCTTGTCTGCTTTATTGATGATAAAAAAATACACCGGGAACATCCTGAAGAAAAAGAAATAACGTTGAGAAACGGCCCGGTTGAAAAACCGTAAAGGCTTCCATCGTGTTCTACAAAGTCGCCACACTGTTTAAATTGCTCTGAAGAAATTTAGTTCAAGCAATTCAAAACGGTTAGATCGCCCCATCGCTAATGACGACGCAAACAGCGCCACGCACGAATGCATCGCATGACTCGCTGGCTCGCATATTGTACATCCCCTTACAAATTATTCGCCAGGTGTTAATTTCTATATCGCCGTAAGATCAGAAAGAAAGTAGTACTGTAGCTATATAGGTATGGGCCGCTGTGAAGGGTGTGATTTTCAGGAGGTTTAGTCTAGGATAGGGAATGGTGATTGTTTTGTGATTTTATTGTGATTTTATTGTGATTATTTCATTGGGTTGTCTGCCTCTTCTGTGATTGGTTGATTGGATTGTCCGCCTGTGTTGTGATTGGTTCATTGGATTGTCTGCCACTGTTGTGATTGGTTCATTGGATTGTCTGTCTCTTTTGTAATAGGTTCATTGGATTGTCTGCCTCTGTTCTGATTGGTTCATTGGATTGTCTGCATCTGTTGTGATTGGTTCATTGGATTGTCTGCCTCTGTTGTGATTGACTTATTGGATTGTCTGCCTCTGTTTTGATTGGTTAATTGAATTCTCTGCCTCTGTTGTGATTGGTTCATTGGATTGTCTGTCTCTGTTTTGATAGGTTCATTGGATTGTCTGCCTCTGTTGTGATTGGTTCATTGGATTGTCTGTCTCTGTTGTGACTGGTTCATTTGATTGTCTGTCTCTGTTGTGATTGGTTCATTGCCTCTGTTGTGATTGGTTTATTGGATTGTCTGCCTCTGTTCTGATTGGTTCATTGGATTGTCTGCATATGTTGTGATTGGTTCATTTGATTGTCTGTCTGTGTTGTGACTGGTTCATTTGATTGTCTATCTCTGTTCTGATTGGTTCATTGGACTGTCTGCCTCAGTTCTAATTGGTTCGTTGGATTGTCTGCCTCTGTTGTGATTGGTTCATTAGATTGTCTGCCTCTGTTGTGATTGGTTCATTGGATTGTCTGCCTCTGTTGTGATTGACTCATTGGATTGTCTGCCTCTGTTGTGATTAGTTTATTGGATTACCTGCCTCTGTTCTGATTGGTTCATTGGATTGTCTGACTCTGTTGTGATTGGTTCGGTGGATTGTCTGTCTCTGTTGTGATTGGTTCATTTGATTGTCTGTCTGTGTTGTGACTGGTTCATTTGATTGTCTGTCTCTGTTCTGATTGGTTCATTGGACTGTCTGCCTCAGTTCTAATTGGTTCGGTGGATTGTCTGTCTCTGTTGTGATTGGTTCATTTGATTGTCTGTCTGTGTTGTGACTGGTTCATTTGATTGTCTGTCTCTGTTCTGATTGGTTCATTTGATTGTCTGTCTCTGTTCTGATTGGTTCATTGGACTGTCTGCCTCAGTTCTAATTGGTTCGTTGGATTGTCTGCCTCTGTTGTGATTGGTTCATTGGATTGTCTGCCTCTGTTGTGATTGGTTCATTGGATTGTCTGCCACTGTTGTGATTGGTTCATTGGATTGTCTGCCTCTGTTGTGATTGACTCATTGGATTGTCTGCCTCTGTTGTGATTGAATCATTGGATTGTCTGCCTCTACTGTGATTGTTTGATTGGATTGTCTGCCTGTGTTGTGATTCGTTCATTGGATTGTGTGTCTCTGTTGTGATTGGTTCATTGGATTGTCTGCCTCTGTTGTGATTGGCTCTTGGATTGTCTGCCTCTGTTGTGATTGACTCATTGGATTGTCTGCCTCTGTTGTGATTGGTTGATTAGATTGTCTGCCTCTGTTGCGATTGGTTCTCTGGATTGTCTGCCTCTGTTGTGATTGGTTCATTTGATTGTCTGCCTCTGCTGTGATTGGTTCATTGGATTGTCTGCTTCTGTTGTGATTGGTTCAAAGGATTGTCTGCCTCTGTTGTGATTGACTCATTGAATTGTCTGCCTCTTTTGTGATTGGTTCATTGGATTGTCTGCCTCTGTTTTGATTGGTTTATTGGATTCTCTGCCTCTGTTGTGATTGGTTTATTGTATTGTCTGCTTCTGTTGTGATTGGTTCATTTTATTGTCTGCCTCTTTTGTCATTGGCTCATTGGATAGTCTGTTTCTGTTCTGATTGGTTCATTGGACTGTCTGCCTCAGTTCTAATTGGTTCGTTGGATTGTCTGCCTCTGTTGTGATTGGTTCATTGGATTGTCTGCCTCTGTTGTGATTGACTCATTGGATTGTCTGCCTCTGTTGTGATTGACTCATTGGATTGTCTGCCTCTTTTGTGATTGGCTCATTGGATTGTCTGCCTCTACTGTGATTGTTTCATTGGATTGTCTGCCTGTGTTGTGATTCGTTCATTGGATTGTGTGTCTCTGTTGTGATTATCTGCTTCTGTTGTGGTTGGTTCAAAGGATTGTCTGCCTCTGTTGTGATTGACTCATTGAATTGTCTGCCTCTTTTGTGATTGGTTCATTGGATTGTCTGCCTCTGTTTTGATTGGTTCAATTTATTGTCTGCCTCTTTTGTCATTGGCTCATTGGATTGTCTGTTTCTGTTGCGATTAGTTCATTGGATTGTCTGCCTCTGTTGTGATTAGTTTATTCGATTACCTTTCTCTGTTCTGATTGGTTCATTGGACTGTCTGCCTCAGTTCTAATTGGTTCGTTAGATTGTCTGCCTCTGTTGTGATTGGTTCATTGGATTGTATGCATCTGTTGTGATTGACTCATTGGATTGTCTATCTCTGTTGTGATTGGTTCATTGGATTGTCTGCATCCGTTGTGATTGGTTCATTGGATTGTCTGCCTCTGTTGTGATTGACTTATTGGATTGTCTGCCTCTGTTTTGATTGGTTCATTGGATTGTCTGCCTCTGTTGTGATTGGTTCATTGGATTGTCTGCCTCTGTTGTGATTGGCTCATTGGATTGTCTGCCTCTGTTGTGATTGACTCATTGGATTGTCTGCCTCTGTTGTGATTGGTTGATTAGATTGTCTGCCTCTGTTGCGATTGGTTCTCTGGATTGTCTGCCTCTGTTGTGATTGGTTCATTTGATTGTCTGCCTCTGTTGTGTTGTGATTCGTTCATTGGATTGTGTGTCTCTGTTGTGATTGTCTGCTTCTGTTGTGGTTGGTTCAAAGGATTGTCTGCCTCTGTTGTGATTGACTCATTGAATTGTCTGCCTCTTTTGTGATTGGTTCATTGGATTGTCTGCCTCTGTTTTGATTGGTTCAATTTATTGTCTGCCTTTTTTGTCATTGGCTCATTGGATTGTCTGTTTCTGTTGCGATTAGTTCATTGGATTGTCTGCCTCTGTTGTGATTAGTTTATTCGATTACCTTTCTCTGTTCTGATTGGTTCATTGGACTGTCTGCCTCAGTTCTAATTGGTTCGTTAGATTGTCTGCCTCTGTTGTGATTGGTTCATTGGATTGTATGCATCTGTTGTGATTGACTCATTGGATTGTCTATCTCTGTTGTGATTGGTTCATTGGATTGTCTGCATCCGTTGTGATTGGTTCATTGGATTGTCTGCCTCTGTTGTGATTGACTTATTGGATTATCTGCCTCTGTTTTGATTGGTTCATTGGATTGTCTGTCTCTGTTTTGATAGGTTCATTGGATTGTCTGCCTCTGTTGTTATTGGTTCTCTGGATTGTCTGCCTCTGTTGTGATTGGTTCATTTGATTGTCTGTCTCTGTTTTGATAGGTTCATTGGATTGTCTGCCTCTGTTGTGATTGTCTCATTGGATTGTCTGCCTCTGCTGTGATTGGTTGATTGGATTGTCTGCCTCTGTTCTTATTGGTTCATTGGATTGTCTGCCTGTGTTGTGATTGACTCATTGGATTGTCTTCCTCTGTTGTGATTGACTCATTGGATGGTCTGCCTCTGTTGTGATTGGCTCATTCGATTGTTTGCCTCTGTTGTGTTTGTTTCATTGGATTGTCTACCTCTGTTGTGATTGGTTCATTGGATTGTATGCCTCTGATGTGATTGACTCATTGGATTGTCCACCTCTGTTGTGATTGGTTCATTGGATTGTATTCCTCTGTTGTGATTGACTCATTGGATTCTATGCCTCTGTTGTGATTGACTCATTGGGTTGTCTACCTCTGTTTTGATTGACTCATGGGATTGTCTGCCTCTCTTGTGATTGACTCATTGGATTGTCTGCCTCTGTTGTGATTGGTTCATTGGATTGTCTGCCTCTGTTGTGATTAGTTCATTGGATTGTCTGCCTCTGTTGTGATTAGTTTATTGGATTATCTGCCTCTGTTCTGATTGGTTCATTGGATTGTCTCACTCTGTTGTGATTGGTTCATTGGATTGTCTCACTCTGTTGTGATTGGTTCGGTGGATTGTCTGTCTCTGTTGTGATTGGTTCATTTGATTGTCTGTCTCTGTTGTGATTGGTTCATTCGATTGTCTGTCTCTGTTGTGATTGGTTCATTCGATTGTCTGTCTCTGTTGTGATTGGTTCATTCGATTGTCTGTCTCTGTTGTGATTGGTTCATTCGATTGTTTGTCTCTGTTGTGATTGGTTCATTCGATTGTCTGTCTCTGTTGTGATTGGTTCATTGCCTCTGTTGTGATTGGTTCATTGGATTGTCTGCCTCTGTTCTGATTGGTTCATTGGATTGTCTGCATATGTTGTGATTGGTTCATTTGATTGTCTGTCTGTGTTGTTATTGGTTCTCTGGATTGTCTGCCTCTGTTGTGATTGTATCATTGGATTGTCTGCCTCTGCTGTGATTGGTTGATTGGATTGTCTGCCTCTGTTCTTATTGGTTCATTGGATTGTCTGCCTGTGTTGTGATTGACTCATTGGATTGTCTTCCTCTGTTGTGATTGACTCATTGGATGGTCTGCCTCTGTTGTGATTGGCTCATTCGATTGTTTGGCTCTGTTGTGTTTGTTTCATTGGATTGTCTACCTCTGTTGTGATTGGTTCATTCGATTGTATGCCTCTGATGTGATTGACTCATTGGATTGTCCACCTCTGTTGTGATTGGTTCATTGGATTGTATGCCTCTGTTGTGATTGACTCATTGGATTCTATGCCTCTGTTGTGATTGACTCATTGGGTTGTCTACCTCTGTTTTGATTGACTCATGGGATTGTCTGCCTCTCTTGTGATTGACTCATTGGATTGTCTGCCTCTGTTGTGATTGGTTCATTGGATTGTCTGCCTCTGTTGTGATTAGTTAATTGCATTGTCTGCCTCTGTTGTGATTAGTTTATTGGATTATCTGCCTCTGTTCTGATTGGTTCATTGGATTGTCTCACTCTGTTGTGATTGGTTCATTGGATTGTCTCACTCTGTTGTGATTGGTTCGGTGGATTGTCTGTCTCTGTTGTGATTGGTTCATTTGATTGTCTGTATGTGTTGTGACTGGTTCATTTGATTGTCTATCTCTGTTCTGATTGGTTCATTGGACTGTCTGCCTCAGTTCTAATTGGTTCGTTGCATTGTCTGCCTCTGTTGTGATTGGTTCATTAGATTGTCTGCCTCTGTTGTGATTGGTTCATTGGATTGTCTGCCTCTGTTGTGATTGACTCATTGGATTGTCTGCCTCTGTTGTGATTGAATCATTGGATTGTCTGCCCCTACTGTGATTGTTTGATTTGATTGTCTGCCTGTGTTGTGATTCGTTCATTGGATTGTGTGTCTCTGTTGTGATTGGTTCATTGGATTGTCTGCCTCTGTTGTGATTGGCTCATTGGATTGTCTGCCTCTGTTGTGATTGACTCATTGGATTGTCTGCCTCTGTTGTGATTGGTTGATTAGATTGTCTGCCTCTGTTGCGATTGGTTCTCTGGATTGTCTGCCTCTGTTGTGATTGGTTCATTTGATTGTCTGCCTCTGCTGTGATTGGTTCATTGGATTGTCTGCTTCTGTTGTGATTGGTTCAAAGGATTGTCTGCCTCTGTTGTGATTGACTCATTGAATTGTCTGCCTCTTTTGTGATTGGTTCATTGGATTGTCTGCCTCTGTTTTGATTGGTTTATTGGATTCTCTGCCTCTGTTGTGATTGGTTTATTGTATTGTCTGCTTCTGTTGTGATTGGTTCATTAGATTGTCTGCCTCTGTTCTGATTGGTTCATTGGATTGTTTCCCTCTGTTCTGATTGGTTCTTTGGATTGTCTGCCTGTGTTGTGATTGGTTCATTGGATTGTCCGCCTGTGTTGTGAATGGTTCATTGGATTGTCTGCCTCTGTTGTGATGGCTCATTGGATTCTCTGCCTCTGTTGTGATTGTCTCATTGGATTGTCTGTCTCTGTTGTGATTGACTCATTGGATTGTCTGCCTCTGTTCTTATTGGTTCATTGGATTGTCTGCATGTGTTGTGATTGACTCATTGGATTGTCTGCCTCTGTTGTGATTGACTTATTGGATTGTCTGTCTCTGTTGTGACTGATTCATTTGATTGTCTGTCTCTGTTGTGATTGGTTCATTGGATTGTCTGCATCTGTTATGATTGGTTCATTGGATTGTCCGCCTGTGTTGTGATTGGTTCATTGGATTGTCTGTCTCTGTTGTGACTGATTCATTTGATTGTCTGTCTCTGTTGTGATTGGTTCACTGGATTGTCTGCCTCTGTTGTGATTGGTTCATTAGATTGTCTGCCTCTGTTCTGATTGGTTCATTGGATTGTTTCCCTCTGTTCTGATTGGTTCTTTGGATTGTCTGCCTGTGTTGTGATTGGTTCATTGGATTGTCCGCCTGTGTTGTGAATGGTTCATTGGATTGTCTGTCTCTGTTGTGATTGGTTCATTGGATTATCTACCTCTGTTTTGATTGGTTCTTTGGATGTCTGTCTCTGTTGTGATTGACTCATTGGATTGTCTGCCTATGTTTTGATTGGTTCATTGGATTGTCTGCCTCTCTTGTGATTGACTCATTGGATTGTCTGCCTGTGTTGTGATTGACTTATTGGATTGTCTACCTCTGTTGTGATTGACTCATTCGATTGTCTGCCTCTGTTATGATTGACTCATTCGATTGTCTGCCTCTGTTGTGATTGGTTCATTGGATTGTCTGCCTCTGTTGTGATTGGCTCATTGGATTCTCTGCCTCTGTTGTGATTGTCTCATTGGATTGTCTGTCTCTGCTGTGATTGGTTCATTGGATTGTCTGCCTCTGTTCTTATTGGTTCATTGGATTGTCTGCCTGTGTTGTGATTGACTCATTGGATTGTCTGCCTCTGTTGTGATTGACTTATTGGATTGTCTGTCTCTGTTGTGACTGATTCATTTGATTGTCTGTCTCTGTTGTGATTGGTTCATTGGATTGTCTGCATCTGTTATGATTGGTTCATTGGATTGTCCGCCTGTGTTGTGATTGGTTCATTGGATTGTCTGTCTCTGTTGTGATTGGTTCATTGGATTGTCTGCCTCTGTTCTTATTGGTTCATTGGATTGTCTGCCTGTGTTGTGATTGACTCATTGGAGTGTCTGCCTCTGTTATGATTGACTTATTGCATTGTCTACCTCTGTTTTGATTGGTTTATTGGATTGTCTGCATCTGTTGTGATTAGTTCATTGGATTGTCTACCTCTGTTGTAATAGGTTCATTGGATTGTGTGCCTCTGTTCTGATTGGTTCATTGGATTGGTTCATTTTGTCTGTGTTGTGATTGGTCAGAGTGATCACTTTGGTTTTGCGACACTCAAGTGGAACCCGCTCTAATATAATAGTGATATTTTAAGGAGAAATTAGTGGTTAATCACACAAACGGCAAGCACAATAAAAAGTGCGTTGATAGTATATTGTATTTCAATTGATAATAATCCTAAAACCCAGTTTTTACTACTAACGCCAACCCAGCTCCCAAGTACGAGAGATTAACATCAAATGAAAGCAACTATTTACGCAAGCATAAGCACTAGCTTGAGCATGAGACAGGTTTTCCTTTCAAATTAAAGGATACTTCTAATTCACACCGAAACCCTCATGTCATCTCTTCCAGACCAAAATATGTGATTTGTTCTACCATTTTTTAGACCTTACACTTTTAATTTTCCTATTTTGCCATAAAAAGGCAAAATTCTATTCCGATTTCAGACTTGAAGTCAAATATAACCATTTTTAAACACCTCTAACTTTCTTTTTGCATTATATAGAAAAACTAACAGGATCACACGAAAATAGTGCTTTTTTATTTAATTTAAAGGTCACTTTCTTAGAATTAAGAAAAGTATTACCTGAATCAAGGTTTGACCTGGCTAATTTCTTAAAAGGGAACTTAAAATTCCCCGAGGTATAAAATACAAACCAAAAATGCAACGGTAAACAATTAACAAATACGATAGTTCGCTTTGCAGCCCTATTCTCCCGCAAGAAGATAAAGGAACATTGATGAAAGTTCGCTCAACAAAAGTGCATTTTTATAGTGTAACTTACAATATTAAAAAATAATATCCTACCTTTACAGCAGGTAAGATCTCGTTCTTTTGCTTCTCCTGTTGACTGGTTTCTTGATGACAACGAACTTGCACCCTAAAGGAAATAAATCAACGTTGAAAAACGGCCAGATTGTAAAGCACAATTTCACAGCAAACTTCATAATCCACTACGATTTGTCAGATTTCCACAATCCTATATTTATTATCTACAAATGATGAGACATTCGCAACCACAAATGTTGTCATAAATCATAAGGCTTACGATTTAATTATCAATTAACAGAAAACTTTAACATCCTACCTGTAGAAGAAGTAAGGTGATTCTCATTTGTTTGCTTGCCCCCTGTTTTCTTGTCTGCTTTCTTGATGATAAAAAAGTACACCGGGAACATCCTGAAGAAAAAGAAATAACGTTGAGAAACGGCCCGGTTGTAAAACCGTTAAGGCTTCCGTCGTGTTCTACAAAGTCGCCACACTGTTTAAATTGCTCTGAAGAAATTTAGTTCAAGCAATTCACAACGGTTAGATCGCTCCATCGCTAATGACGACGGAAACAGCAGTCCAGTGCAGATTAGTACTATTGAAATGCAGAACGTCAGAGAATTGGCCACCACATTTTAAAATTTGAAGCTACTTGTACTGTATAATATCCAGTTTCTCACTCGTACCTTAACAGCGTTTCCTCCCGATTCTGTGATCTCAGTTTGTTGATCCGTGCCATTCTCCATTCCGTTCCCTTCCTCCACTTCCAATTCACTGCATTTACATGGAATTTGTCTGAAAATGTAAAAGCACACGATTTTTCACGAATTGCAATTTCAGACTTTACCGTCTCGTTGGTCTCGTTGGTCTCTCGTTGGTCTCAGAGTCCCAACGGCACACCCCCACCCAAAAATTTGCAGAGTACCCCCCGTGATAAATGTTATGATCGGTATATTAAAGACAAGCTCAAGGGGATAGTGTGTAAACACAGTTTCGGGATCTAGAATTTAACTAACTTCACCAATAAGGAACAATTTAAATGCTATAAGGACGTGTACTTAGAATTATTACTTTGGCTTTACCTGATTTGAAGATTTGTTCTGCGATGTTCCGAAGGAACCGGCCAAGAAAAAGGCCAAAGAACAAGAAGACGAAACATCTTCACTCTCCGCTCCTCACAAGTGAACTGACAATGTTAAACAAATTTGTTCGTGTATAAAGGTTAACTTAGAGTTCCGGTCTTTGGTTTCAACTTTATTGTAGAACTTGAAAATATACGAGATGGAAAACCTTTTGTGATGGTGTTTACATCAGTAACTTGAAAGATAAAAGGTGATCTTGGCATTGACGACCCGGGGGGGGGGGGGGGTACTCGAGAAAGAAACAATGCATCTCTTTCAGTACTATACCCTTATGGAACGATATCCACGGAATAAAACATCAAGCGTTACCACAAGCACTACCAGTTACCACTAGCGTCTGTTTGAAATACTTTGAAGACCCTTTTATACCTAAATTACAGTTTTAATTCCCCTTCCGTTTTTTATATTCAACTCGCGAAACCACTACCCTTTTGTATACCTCCAGCCTAAAAATGGCACCGCTTTCGGAAGGAGCATCCCCGTATAGCCCATTATAGGGAGTACCCCACCCCCCGGGGGGGTTGAAGACTGATTGAATTTGGTACACTAAGTTACACAGTGTTGAAGAAAAATATATGTTTATTATGTAAGACCTTAAATGGACTGAAAAGGACCTAAATATTTTGTCTCAGCCGAATTATTACGCTACATTTTTACAAATTTCGTACTTATACTTCAAACTCATTTGTTCATCAGACCTGAATCAACTTCCTGATAATTGAATGTAAACAGAGTTTTTCGAAAATTAGAGGTTTAGTGTAAGCGCGCAAGAAATCTAGAATCAAAGTTATTGAGGGAATTTATTTTGTTAATGTGTCCAGTGCGCCGAAAACAGTGAATATGCCCGTCGCTATAAATTCCAGCCCTTTCCGCTAAAAGGGTTTGTTTCCAAAGATAAAATTTACCGAACGAAAACATATATTTACTACGACAGGCTAATCTTTCCTGGTATTTTGAATTTTATGTATTTGACCTCATGCTTTTAAAAAAAGGTTCAAGATAGAGACCTTAAACAACTTGGTTTAACTCCTGAACATGTTCAGTGTAAATGGGGTCTTATTTGAATAAGTAAATTGGCATTTTAGAGAAATTCAAAAGTGGATCTCATATTAGGCCGGAATGCGGGTTGGGAAATCGACCCTAATTATAGAAGCCCCTCCATTTATACTCCATGTTTATACCCTCCTTCATAAGGGCATCTCCAGTAATATGGCGGCCAAAACAGATCATACACAAAGCTCATATCACAAGCATAGCATAAAGCTCGCTATCACAAGAAATTCGTGGCGGATAAGCGGTGTACTTTGACTACATAAATCTCAGTCAGGTTCAATATTATAACGATCTGAAGCGAAATTGTCAAGGAATAATTCTCATTTTGAATATATCGCTGCATTTCAGCTGTTTATTTGGTATTATGATGTTGCTGACTTATCTTGGTGATAATTCAGACCAATTTTTTTTCGAATGCCACCTGTCACTTTTCAATGGTTTGCCTTAGTGTTGCGTTGCGATTTCCATCAGCTGTTCTACTAGGGTTTTTTTTTTCGACAGCTGGATTAGCAAATGGTGAATTCGTGACTTTACGACTCGGCAAGACTAGTAGTATGGAGCTGACATGCGAGTCCGAAAGTCCAAAAAAGAGAAGAGACGCGACTCCAAGAGAACCGTTGTAAAATCTAGACTGGGTACCGATGACATTTGACTAAATTTTTGGGAGACTCAATTTTTTTTTTCTGAGCCACCCCTTGGCAAAGAACACGGATCGGGTGCGATCCTTTGGTCAAAATCTAAATCCGCATTTTGAATCCAAAAATGGATTTTCTGTTCCTTTGGACAAATTTTAAAAAGGATTTCAAATCCAATGAATCCATTCTGAGAAAGGATTCGATGGATTAACCAAAATCCGGAAATTTTAGATTTGAACTTATCCTAGCTTTTCATTGGGAACGGATTAAAAAAAGTACAGGTGGTCAGCAATATTTAGCTGATAATCTTGCCTTCTTTTTAGATGTAGTAGAGAGTGAGACAGGTATGTTATGCTTGTTTTCTTCAAAAAGTAAACAAGAGAAATGATTTATAGCATGTATTTATCTTTGCGGTATTTCAATTGAGGTCTGCGGCAACAGAATTCAATCAAACATATATTTTCTATGCTATCGCGAACTGTTTGAAAATTCTACGAGTTTATTTAGCTCAAATGTTCAGAGTTTTGATTGCCCAGCCAATCGCTAAAAGACACTGACATTTAAATAATACAAGGAGTAGGCTTTCGGTACTTTTTTGTGCCCGCAATTAGGGCTATTCGAGGCGGGCACAGGAGATAAAGAAAATTTTATAATAAATATATATGTTGTGGTTCAAATTTTTCTTTGGTTTAAATTTTTTGAAACCAGTTTAATTTTTATTTTCTTTTGTCTCAGATTTATTACTATATTCTGAGACAAAGGAAAACAAAAATCAAACTGTTTTCAAAACATTTAAACCAAAGAAAAATTTGAACCATAACATATATATATATATATACATATATATATATATATATATATAATTTTTTGTCCTTTAGCAAACAAAAGGCTGAAAAATTACTTGTTTTAAAACATTTCTTCCTTGTCACGCAAGGCTGAGTCCCAGTGTGTCGAGGCTGGACTGGAAACGAGGCAAGTCACGCATATTGCGCCTGGTGAAGATTGACGAAGATTGTCCACACATTGAAGGACTCAAGAAATATTCTTCAGAATGCAGGCAACGCAGGAAGAAAAATTGGATATAAGTGTATTTCCATAATTTCATAATCGGTGTGCTATCGTGGGCCGAGTTATGTGTTGTACGAGGTTTTGTCACAAGAGAGAAGAATCTTAGTGTATAAGCTTATTGAAGCATCACGACTTGAAGCTTAAAACGAACTTTTCCAAGAAAATCCCTGATGTAAATAGTAATCGACATCAAGCAAATAGAATTCAGGGGCTTAGCTGCCTGTACGTACGTACGCACGTGCGTACCTGAAAAAGTCGGGAAAAAAAAGAAAGATTTGGGACTTGAGGGTGGGGGGAGGAGGTAGGGGGAGTATTTGAAAATTAATGGTTTTGTCGTATTGGTATCTCGCAAAGTCTTATTTTTTACGTAGTCAGATCAGCCTTGCAGTTTATTGTTATGTTAGCACCAAAACAGGAAAGAAAATGTGTTCCACATGCATGGGAGGAAAAGACGCTGTCGCCTCTTATACAAGCTTTCAGCATCATTAGCTTATTATGAGCTCTCTCGTGCGGGTGGACCAATGAGGGTGGGACTCTACTCCACCTACCCCAATCCTTTGAGAAAAACTATTTCCTCCCAAACATACCCCAAAATCACCCCAAAATTTACAAAACACCCCATAACGTAGATTCAGATTAAGTTTTGGATTGCTTGAAACGTGAACGAGATATTTCTATTAAAGCCCCTTTAAGTGGCGGAAAATGGCGTTCAGCTAAGTCCCGCCTTAACACGTCGCCTTTTTCACAGAAATTTGTTTTGATCTTGAAAGGAAAAAAGAAAGAAAGAAAAAGAGAAATTTTGCTCTAGATCCGCAAAAAAAAAAAGAAAAAAAGAAAAGAAATGAGGCCAAATTTTTAGACACGAAAAACCAGATCCCAACAATGTACAACGGCTCAGAACCCCCAAAAAGCCCTCCATAAACGTCCTCGCCAAAATCTTTCACGCCAAAAATGTCACCACAAAAAGTCTTCAGATAACAAATTTCAAACCCAAAAGTGGTCTTCGCACCTCCCCGTCACTATTGCACCTGAGTACCCCTCTCCCAACCCCTGGGGGCTTTCCCCTTTCAAACCCATAAAAGGTCTTCGCACCTCCCCGTCACTATTGCACCTGAGTATCCCCCTCCTAACCCCTGGGGTCTTACCCCTTTCATTCCCAGGGTTGGACATTGAGTTAATCAATTTTTAATGGATGTGGATGAACTTCTATAGTGTGACTATTAAAATGAAAGCTGTTGATTGGTTACCTTCCTATGATGCTATTTACTGTGTTATGTCAGGAGTCCATAATAGGCTCCTGGTTCAGTAAGGTGGTCTGAGTATGAAACCCGTAAATGGGACCATTGAGCTTAACCTTAAACTTTTTTACTGCCGATAGTGGCCAAAATTAAAATTCTGCATTAAAATTGCGAAATTCCATTTTGACAAAGAGCACCATAATTGTTTTACATAAGAAGGAACTGCTGAAGAGCTTATATTTGAACAGTAACGCACTAGGATTTCACCCCCAAACCAATAAACAGTACCACAGGACAGTACTGCTCAGTAGCTTCTTAGAGGCATTTGAATGATCACACTCTGGGATTTTACCCCCAAACTAAAAAAATTAGAGCCAACCTTTCACAGAATCCACAGCATAACAAACAGTAATAAGAAACAACTGCACTGACGTAAATAAAAAAATCTTTGTTAAATTGTATTTTCGGCTGAACTGTAGAATATCCGGCCACTTATTTGCATGTCATTGAATGTATTCTTTTGTTGTCATAAGCCTCGTTCTACCAAACGTTTAGGGATATCATGGTAAATTAGTGGCCGGGCATTCTAAAATCGCTCCTATTTTTGTATATGTTGGAAGCTTCGTGAACAAGTCTGCGTAAATGAATGCTCTCTATTGTCTCAAGTTGAAACTTTGTAATTGACCCTACTTTTCCAAGATTTAAACCCTCAAATATCGAAAAAATTTAACAGCGTAAAATTTACCAACCAATTACCTGTTATAAAGAAGTTGCCTCCAGCGAAATACATCTAAAGCGTTGATCCACGTGCTTGGAACCATGACCATAGCTCGGATGAGGCAAAGCTCTGAGTACTCGTTTCGCGTATTCTGAGGCCATGCTGTATTCTTAACGTCAAGGGTGGTTTCCAACTGGAACAAGCGGCGCTCACTTGGAGTTTTTTCCTTCAAAGTTACTACAAAACGGCATTTATGTTCACCTTCGTTCGCCATGTTCTTTCGTCGTCGAGGTAAAAGGTGTCGGGAAGAAAAAATCAAATGAATATTCATTTTAAAATTCAAATCAATCTTTTTTGATTTCGTGGCAAATTTAAAACCATTTGCACGTGCAATAGCTCCTCTTCCAAAGTTTTGATGATATGCCTAGGGGAATTAGAAAACGGGGCAACAAAAGACAACGAACACTTTTTGTATTGGTCGAAGAATGGGAAAAATTAACGAGGAAATACCGACAAGCTTGATTGAGGTGGAATTAGTGGAGGGAATATGGAGTAGAAACTGGGAAAACAGGAGCGGGATGCGGGATTCACATTGCTGGGGGAGAGCGGAAGAAATTAGCGGGGGGAGGGGGGGATTTTGCAATTTCCGTTCACATTCGTTTCTGCTGGAGAAAGATAACTTTTCAACATTGTGAAAACAGGTTGATTCTGAACAATCACTAGTGCATTATCTCCACCAATCTTGGCATAACCAAGGTTCCCGTAATAAATACCAATATAATTAATCAATAAAGAGGTTTGCGTATAGAATTATTAAAAAGGTCTCTTCGCGACCTCGGACGGTCTGAGAATCGGGCGAAAACCAAGTGACCGTTCAACTGTCCGTCTTATGGAGGAGTTAGTATTGCAGAGGTAGAGATACAAGAATTGTTGACTTAAAATTGTCATAAGCCTGCCGCACACTTGAGGACAGTGCTGAGCAAAATTCCTCGCGAGGTAGTTAGCTTAGCTGTTTCCTCAAGTGTGCGCTGGCGTTTTTGTGAATTTTTCGCCTCGCGAGGTCGTGAGGCCAGTTTCTGTCGTGTTTGATGTTTTTTTGCCTCGTGAGACAAATTCCTCATCGTGTGCGGGCGCCGCGAGAATCTGGCTGAGCCAAATTAATCGATTAGCCAATAAAATTGCATGGCGAGCTCACCTGATTTCAAGCTCGACATTCAAGATGGTGAACGACGAGATAAATTAATCTAATATGATATATAAATTAAGTCGTCAATTCCCCCCCCCCCCCCCCCCCATCGAAGTTTTCCTGTCTCTCTCGTGGGCATTTTTATTATTTCGGGAGGAATGTTTTGTTCGAATTAATCTCTCTCTACCGGGTCTGTCACTGTGCCCCTGACGAGAATGACAGACCTACTAAGCAGATAAATATATTTTCATATCAATCTATGTTGTTTATTAATAAGTTTTTAGTGAGCTCACTAAAGTGCCGTGAATTGCAAATTATCAATGATCAAGAAGTATAGTTTGTTTTTGTTTTGGTTTGTTTGTTTTTAATCAAAATGCTTATGGCTTTTTTTTTTTAAAAAAAAAATCCTTTTTCAATTCATCTTCTTGCGTTTTTACATTTCTCCTTCACTTGGGGGCCTGTAGTTGCGCTTGCGTCCCATTCTTCTCCCTTTTTGGTTAAATGCATTATATATATAGCTCTCCGTTTCATTGATCTTATTGTCTGTCTGAGCTCTGTTTCCTCATCTCCATCGTTCGCTGGTGCTGTGATTCTGTTTTCAAAATAGAGCGCAGTCTAGTGGGCTTTGGTTTTGTGTCTTACCCTTTGTATGACTGGGGCTATGGTCTTGGAGTCTTATATCTATGCATTTGTCCCTAACAAAAAAAATTATAATCTATCTCGTCGTCCGCCATCTTGAATGTCGAGCTTGAAATCACGTGAGCTCGCCATGCAATTTTATTGGCTAATCGATTAATTTGGCTCAGCCAGATTCTCGCGGCGCCCGCAACACGATGAGGAATTTGTCTCACGAGGCAAAAAATATCAAACACGACAGATATTGGCCTCACGACCTCGCGAGGCGAAAAACTCACAAAAACTTTAACGCACACTTGAGGAAACGGCTGAGCTAACTGCCTCGCGAGGAATTTTGCTCAGCACTTTTCTCAAGTGTGCGGCAGGCTATATTCTCACCTCTAAGAAAAGTGGTTGAAGGGACAAAAACAACTTTTAAAGTTATTCAACCCTCTTTTATTTATCACATTCTTTTTGCAAAATACAATTGCACCATAAGGAGAATTTTTAAAACTATTCAAATACACCATTACTAATAAATCTAATTAACTCCTTCTCCCCTATCCCAATAAATATAGCAATAAATACAGAAATATATATATTTTACCACGCGGTATTGCACCAGCCTGGTGAAATTGCGAGACCTCGAGTCGCGCGCAAGCGCTTCAACGCTTCAACGCGCGACCGTGAATCGCACCATGTCCTGCGCCAAACTGTTTCAACTGTTTATTCAACTGTTTCAACTGTTTATTAATAATCACAAATTTTACATAAAGCAATATCCACTGCCCGCAGTTAGCAGATTAGCTAGTCGAGGCGGGCAGTGGTTACACGTATGTAATACATATACAGACAGAACACAAGGAAGACTAGAGAAAAACAAAGTTTACGTCTACGTAATTACGCCGGGGTCGCGCCGGGGGAAAGCGCGTGAAAAACCCTAAGGACTCCTGCGTTGAAGGCTACTGCTACGCAGGCTAACAATAAAGTTATGTGTACAATCGCCTTTCTCTTGGCGGTAGTACAATAGTAGTCGGTCGATTCGCCCGAGTAGTGAATTTGACACCAGTAAACGCTAAATGCGTAACATGACGACAAAACGTAACATCTCGATAAGATTTTAATCTTAAATTTTAATCTTAAATTCCTTTGCTTGCATACATAGTCCTTCATATAGTAATGAACTCGTCAAACAGCTAAGATAGGAAGCACTTAGTGTGTTTGTTAAGAAAAGTAACGGACTGGCCGAATCTGTATTAATTCCGGGTGAATCGACTTTCATTCCGGGCGAATCGACTTCCGAGAGAATCGACCAAGAGGTTCGAAAAGGATTGTAAAAAGGCCACAAAAAGGGGTTTCCAAAAGTTTGTCATAAAAGATTCGAACAAGCTAAGGTCCCAAAAAGGTTGCATAAAAAAGGAATAGAAATAATTTACCCGCAAATGCAACGTAAACGCAGTTGCACACAATCCAGATTATTTTGCGACATGAAAATGCCTACATAGTAAAACATGGCAATCAAAATATACCTTGATTTCTCACACTATTCTAAAATATAATTGAAAATTTCTGTCAATAAAGAATTCGTACCATCTCGAGAAAATACCCAACCTATGCAGGAAGCTCTAATAAATATAAATCTCCGTTTATCGCAGCCTTGTAAAGACCATTGAAAGACTAATCTACTTATATCGCCAATGCACTTAAAATAAAACTACAAACGTCTCTCCAGAAATAACTGATCACGTTTCCTGTAAAAAGAGAATTAAAGAAAGACAAAATTATAACACTTTGTCAGGTTCTTGTCAGTCACTGAAGCAACATAAACTATAAACTATACGCTTAATGGCTATGTCAATTCCAAGCCCGCTCATTTGTCGGGCATTTTATAACTTTTCCTTCCCAAGGGTGGGGCATTTGCTAAAACAGGTCAGCGCGGGGTGGGGCATTGTCAAAACGACGATACCTTTCGGATTTTACAAGTCGTACATGCTTCGTTGTTTATTTTAAATATCCTGATTACCACCAATATAAAAATATAAAAACTGAGTTGCTTAACGTCGTTTGGGTCCCGCACTTTTCAAGTGAATCGCAGCAACAGACCGAACGCAGTCATATTCCATTTCGGGCTTACATTTTTAAAAATAAGTTACACACAATTTTCAAAACAGGCTGGCCAGTGCCTTACCTTTCAAGTGAAACATGAACAAAGATTTAACTTTTTAAAAAATGGCATATTTCTCAGAACACCAACGGGTGGAAAAGACAAGCTGTGAGTTTCCTTATTGACCCAAAATTAATTGTTGTTATTTGAACCGGAATTTAATCTAGAATCAAAAGATACAACCACCTTGTACAGCACAATAAATAGTAACACAAAAAGGGATACTCGATAGCTTTTATTTGGATCTCATCCACAGACGCAAAAGTTACAACTCGAACCACCTTGTAAAGCATAATAAACAGTACCACAGGAAAGTACTAAGACTTGTGCGACGGCGCAAAAATATTGCTAGTGACTGACAGCCTATGTTCCAGTAAAACACTTTCTCAGTTATCAGATATTAACTCCAATTTTCAGAAGTGCTTGTTGAAAATCTCAAGCTCTAACTTAAGAAACACTTAACTTGAACTGGAAACCAACAAATGTTTGTGATACTGACCTGCATGGGACGTCCTTTGGTTTCGTAAGGAAGAAGAAGTGTTGCGACAAAAGCCATCAGACTTACTGCTATATAAACACCAATAGTGAAATGAAATGAAACCCTGACCAATACCTACAGGAATAAAGAGGAAACGGGCACTATTTAATCACATCTCAAATCTCAAATCTTTATTTTAACACGGTAAAAAATTCATCAGGTTTTTTTGTTACATATAAAGTATAACTACATAACAATATTTAATAATAATAAATACATATCTAAGAGTCTCTTAAAAATACTACTCAAAATTACACTAAACTATACCTGTTTTCCATGAATGCCGTGTATCTAACTTAATTAACTACAGTTACACATACAGTTTATAAAAACCAAGTGAGTTATTTTAATTCTGTCTCTTCAAAAAATCTGAATAGATAAGAAATTAAAAAGCAAAAACAAATTCATCAAATTTTGCCAATCAGAAAATGCAACCGTTACAAAGCGCGGGAAACATGCAGCGCGGGAAAAATGCAGCGCGGGAAACAAGCAGCGCGGGAAACATGCAGCGCGGGAAACAAGCAGCGCGGGAAACATGCAACCCGTGACAAATGCGGAATGTACAACTGGTGTTAAGTGGAGGAAAAACATGAACCGGTATCAAGCACGGGAAAGCAGGAAACCGGTGCACAACACAGGAAAACGTACGGGTACAAAACGTATTGGGTAACATGGAGCAATGTTTGCCCTGATTGATCGGAGCAATATATGTTGAACTAAAAACAGACCTCAAAAAAAGGTAAAAAAAGGTTATGTGATGTTCCTCACCTGAGCTATGTATGGCGTTAACATGGCTCCTACTCGAGCAACACCACTGGCGGTGCCGAGACCAAGTGATCGAACAATTGTGGGATACACCTACAAAACAACAAGACATGATATTTTAAATACAATCGAACCTCTCTACAACAGTCACCATCGGGCAGACCTTTCTGGCCGTTGTAGAGAGGTGGCCGTTATGGGAAGATTATTAATTAGAGGATTTCAGTGAGTGAATGAGAAGTCAGGACAAGAAAACATGGCTGTTGTAGAGAGGTGGCCGTTATGGGGAGGTTATCAATTAGAGGATTTGAGTTAGTGAATGAAAATTCGGGACAAGAAAACATGGCTGTTGTGGAGAGGTGGCCGTTATGGGGAGGTTATCAATTAGAGGATTTGAGTTAGTGAATGAGAAGTCAAGACAAGAAAACATGGCTGTGTTGTAGAGAGGTGGCCGTTATGGGAAGATTATTAATTAGAGGATTTTAGTGAGAGAATGAGAAGTCGGAACAAGTAAACATGGTTGTGTTGTGGAGAGATGGCCGTTATGGGGAGGTGGCCGTTGGTAAAGGTTCTAAATAGAACTGTTCTAAGATTTAAAATAAAAAAAGTCCCACAAAATATTTTGTGCTAGCTTTCGAAAAACTAACAGTACAACAGAAAAGTAGTGATCATTAGTTTCAGCTGAATTACAACACTTTGGAATTTCATCTACAGACTAAAAGTAACAACAAACCTTCCTGATTAAGTGGAAGTTTCTTGTTCGAATTGTTGACCTCACTATGTAAACAACCAACTGGTCTGTCTCCTACCAGATGGGATTCTTAACAATGTTTAGTTTACTTTAGATATTTATTTCAGTCCCCAATTAGCACTACAGTGCTAAACACTTTGACACTTAAAATAAAGTGATTTATATATTTTTATTTTTTTTATCCTGACATGGATATAGGGTTAATTCCAAAAGTCAATGAAAACTGTGAGGCTGTAAGCACTCTCACGATTTTGGTCACCATCCCAGCTTGTGCTGGGATTGAGGCAGGATAAGGATGGTAATCACATTCCTCAATTCTCTTGGGTTGTTCTTGTAGTAATTCAACTCCCACGTGAGATAATTATAAATTAAAGTGAGCCTGTTCACAGACTAGAAAATATTATTAAGATTATTTATAAAGATTATTATTATTAAAGATTATTATTATTTTTATTATAGAAGACTGGCAAAGTAGTGCTCACCTCCGGAGCATATACAAAGTTACCCTGGAATGCACCTATAGCAAACGCGCGCACCAAGAAGATAAAAAACAACATCAGATTCCTGTAAAAAGAAAAGTCAGAATATTAGATACCAAACGTTAGTAAGAACAGCACCTGTTTTATCAAGTGATTGCCGCACAGAGATCAGCTTCAAAATCACTTATCACTACATGAAAAGGAAGGTTAAGTCACAGTGGCGGATCCTGGGGGAGGGTCGGGGGGTCTGGACCCCCCCCCCCCCCCCCATCAGGCCTGTGTCTCCCATGTGGTTCATAAAAATAATAGAATAAAATTGTTTTATACGTATGTTGTTTCACTTCCACCAATTCACTCATTGTCAAGTTTTTGACTTAACAAACGCTTTTCAACTCTCAGGGATGCTGGAAATGGCGTTTTAGAGGGTAAAATCGGAAACATATTCCGGGAGACACGCAACCGGGACCCCCCCTTTTAGAAATTCCTGGATCCGCCCCTGAAGTCACACACAAATACGCCACAGGTCGCCCACTCACCAAGAACTTTACCCAGTTTCTGTAGCATGAAGCAACTAGTAGTATTGCTACTAATCCCCCCTCCCCCCTCCTCCTGGATGGCATGCTATTCCATTGCAAGGTAACTCGGCAGAATATTGCCAGTGCTGGGCTAGAGATTGCCGACCTGACGAACCCTATAGAGGACAGTGACTACTGGAAAGAAGTTGTGCTAGGACTCCTGTCCAAGGCCACAAGATGATGATGAGTAGCCATTGATACACCTCGGTGGAGAGAGACAATGTGGAACAAAGTTTCACATCAAAGAGAACAACATAACAGCAGAGACTACGCTTCATACCTCTGACCTTCAGATCTAAACTCCAAAATGCTAACAGCTACACCGCCATGCCTCTGCTCAAGATTGATATGAGAGGTATGGGGGTGGGGGGGGGGGGGGATGATCTGTATATTTTTGTGTGGGGTGTGCCACTGGGACTCTAAAACCCTTACCCTGTACCAGACCATGTTCAGCTGATCTTGCAACCCTATACTATCCCTACCCTATACCAGACTTGCTTCTTTTAGAACTGTATCATTATTAGTGTTTTTAATGAGAAACCATCTGTCAACAATGTGCCACAATGATTTCATTTCCATTTAAGGAAGGCTCTTTCTCTTCTGAGTTTGAATTCCTATTCTAGACTTAATTCTAATAATTAATTGATAAGTTTCCCGGCAAATTATACCCTATTCTTGACCAAAACTCTCTGATTTCTATACCCTATCCCAGAATTAACTGCTTGAAGACCACACCCTTCACAGCGGCACATACCCATATACAGTGTAGCTTATATATGAGAGTACCCCCACCCCCCTCCGCCCAGGATGAGAGGTGGATTCCAGTGACTGAGAAAAAGAAATATGGTATCACAGAGGTAACTGCTTAGTGAGGTTTAATTGTATTAATAAAAGAATACCACCAATCGCTTACCTATGAGTACAAAGGAACATCAATGACAAACTCGCAGCTACTAACAAGTACTCTCCAGCTAAAGTTCTCTTCCTCCCAAACCTCTCCATACAAAACATTGTCAATAATATTCCTGCAAACATTAAGTAACAAATTATGCAATGCCCCTGTTAAAGTTTTATATAGAATTTAAGGAGAACAGGAGTAAATGCAAATTGATGAATTTATAATTTTTATTGTGTGAGATGACCATGAAAACTTAAGGCCCGGAAACACGGTGCAATTTTCTTGCAATGTTGCACGCAACATGAGTTTTTGGGGGTGTCACACGATGCAATTTGTTGCACGCAACGTCACAAAAGTAGAACTTGATTCTACTTCTGCAACCGTTGCGCGCAATGTTAAAAGAAAAGTTGCACCATGTGTCCCAGGCTTTAATTACAACCAGAAAATTTTGGGGTATTACACAATGCAATTTGTTGCGCACAATGTCGCAAAAAAAAAACTCAATTCTACTTCTGCAACTGTTGCGTGCAATATTGCAAGAAAAGTTGCACAGTGTATCCAGGCTTTAATTACCAGGAAATTCAGCAAATGTGGTCCACAGAAGGGCAACATAGTCTCCAACCGTGAGGAGTTTGCAGCCACAGTTATTAGTAGAGGATGATAAGATCTCTGATACAAAGAATAAACACAAAAATAATACAAACATGAGCTTGAATTAACTAAGTAAAAAAATATGAAATAAGCTTCAAATAATTATTATAATTTTTTTGCAGTTTCACTGTTTTGAAAAAGACATTATTTTGTATGATGATGGGATGATTTCTAAGAACTTGAAATGTGCAGTTCCAGACATCTTCCCCGAACAAATTTCAAGGAAGGAGGTTGGTATCAAAAGTCAAGATTTTAAAGTAAAAGAATGAAGGATGAAGGAAAGTATTAAGCTTAACTGGCATTTCTAGAGGGGTGTGGGGTTTAAACCAAAAAACATTTTATGATGTTGGTGGTGTTGGTTGGGGGACAATAAAATTATAGTCAAGAATTTCTGATCCAAGCTTTATTTGAATTGTTGGTTGATTGTTCTCCTATTATTTTGATAAAGTGAAGCAAAAGAGCTATTTTGACACCGAGGTAGGGGTAGGGTGGGTTAAGCTGCTTTGATTCCTCTTGGGGTGGGTTGAAATAGGCTGCTTTGAGTCCTCTAGGGGTGGGTTGAAATAGGCTGCTTTGATTCCTCTAGGGGTGGGTTGAAATAGGCTGCTTTGATTCCTCTAGGGGTGGGTTGAAATAGGCTGCTTTGATTCCTCTAGGGGTGGGTTGAAATAGGCTGCTTTGATTCCTCTAGGGGTGGGTTAGGCTGCTTTGATTCCTCTAGCCTGGGTGGGTTGAAATAGGCTGCTTTGATTCCTCTAGGGGTGGGTTGAAATAGGTTGCTTTGATTCCTCTAGGAGTGTTTAAAACTAAAATGATGAACATAGACTTATCAGCTGTAGCTTAACGATTCCACATGGTTAAGCACTACGACCTTAGCGATCATATGGAAACCACTCTCCAGCGATCTTAGTGATCACAGCGACAATGATCAGTGATCCTAACAATCATATAGAAGCCGGTCAAAGCAACACTTGCTTAAATGTTTTCAGCAATGATAGGGAATGCAGCAATTGTAATGATCATATTGAAACCATGCTTTCAGGATAAAAATGTTTGAGCTATGCCCACTGTGATATCATTACAATTTCAACCCCTGATGCTATAAAAGACCAGCCGTACTAACCTTTACCACATATATTGCCACTAGTGTCTGTTTGTTGTAAAACTTGAGTTGTCATTAACACAATACCAAAGTACAAGAATCCTGATGAGAAACTTAATAAAAAAGAAAGCATATTTTTATGAGTTTAAGGTCCAACATCAGTAACTGCCAACAAAAATTATAATTCAACACATTGATACACTGCCCAAATATGGTAAAAAAGTTATCTATATACGTTATGTCTACATGACATATAACCAGCGATGGCGGTAAATTTCGCATTTTGAAGGAAAGTGAAAATGATTGCTGCCTGCAATTTCGTGTTTTTTGGCGAAAAAGTGCGTGAACTATTAGTTAAAAAAGGGAAAAGAAAGAAAAAAGAGAAGAAAAAGAAAAGAGAAAAATACTGTTCACATGATTGGACAAAAAAGGCGCGAAATTTTCGCGTTGTCGCGGTCGCAGTGTTGTTTCTTGGCGTAGCTGAATGAAAACTGGTTCAAAGTTTAACCGCTCGACAAGAAGTGAATGAAGGAGCACAATTTTCGTGAAATTCCTTTGATAATCACCTCTGGAATATGATACAGACTTGTTGTTTCCTCAGAAACGTTTCTGATCTCGTCATTACGGCTGTGGGAGCTAAAAAACGAGCATTCCAAGTTTGTAAACAACATTGATCGACTCAGCTCGTACTTCGATGTTTGAAAATTTGGTGCTATGGAAGGGACTAAAAAGCCAAATCAACTACAGGTACGATGTTTTAACCGTTTCTTGTATCCTTTAGCTGTGAATTTTTGTAAGCTTACTGTCCACGCTGCAGTTCTTTCTGACTTTTCGCCGCTATGTTTAGGTTCGTAGCCGTGTGTTTGTTCAATTTGTTTTGATTCTGAATTGAACTTTTTAAGATACGAAACACTTGTAAACTAAGACATTCTATGCCATTTTACTGTGTTTTAATTCTTTTAGTCACTACTCTGTCCCGTTCTTTGAGTAGACGAAAGCTCTTTGTAGAAACTGTCAACTGATTGTGTACGCTAAATTAATTTTAGCTTGGCAAAAGTTTCGGCATTCATTGCATGTTGTTTAAGAAATGGTGTGAGGTAAAATATTGTAGTTAGCCTTTTTACTTGATGAAAGGTTGTATATCTCAATGATTTTTTTCTCGAAACTGTGATTTGTTATCAATTTGTTGAATTACAAAACAGTTATAGTGTTCAAGCTTGCACAACATTGACAAAAGCGCCACTTTCATTCATGAACTGTGTGATGTTGCAAGTTTCGCGCGGTAAAACATCTGTAAGCTTTTTTTTTTAAATAAAAGGCTTGTCGGCGATATTTTTTCTTCAAACTGTGCTTTGTTATCAATGTGTTGAATTATAAAACTATTATAGCGCTCAAGCTTGCGTGATATCGCCTAATTTTAGCCGACTCGGCCTACGGCCTCGTCGGCTAAGTATTAGGCGATATCACGCGCGCTTTCGCGCTATAATAGTTAAATAGCTTGTGAAAATTGGATTGTAAAGTGAGTTTTGTTAATGCCCAATCACCAACACAGGCACCCCGATTTTTGATTAGCTTGTGAATCTGGGTGGGGGGGGGGGGGTACTCCCTATAATGGGCTATACGGGGATGCTCTGCCCGGAAGGGATACCTTTTTGAGGCTGGAGGTATATGAAAGGGTAGGGATTTCACGAAGAATAGGAAAGGGTGGGAAAACACGAGTTGAAGTTTATCAAAGCGTAGGGAAAACTGCCATTTAAGTATTATAAAAAGGGCCTTTCAAAATATATCAAACAGATGCATGTAAAGGCTATATGAAAGGGGTACCATTTTGAATGAAAGGTATATAAATGGGGTACCATTTTCAATGAAGGGTATATGAAAGGGGTACCTTTTCTGTCAAAAACAGTATATGAAAGGGTAAGGGTTTGGACCTTGGGGCGGAGCATCCCCGTACTAAACTTTGTTGAGTACTCCCGCAATGCTTTGTTGAGTAATGTAATGCTTTGTTGAGTAATGCTTTGTTGAGTAACTCCCCAATGTTTTGTTGAATGCACAAAGCATTGAACGGATTATGGCAGTGGGACAAAATTTCATTTCTCGATCGGGGGGGGGGGGAGTCAGTTAAGCAAGACATGTAGAGGAGGGGAGGCAGGGGGTTCTGTCCTGGTGTACCGGTACACAAGGACAAAAACATAAGATTAAACAATACACTACCCAGACATAATACCGTATAAACAAAGGGAATACAATGTGAAATCCCTTGTGAACCGGTACACGAGGATAGAACCAGGCAGGGTCCAAACATTTCATCTTCACGAAGTTGGCTCAAAGGAGCCATAGATTTCAAAATTGAAGTTCTAATATGATGAATATCTAGGAGGCAAAGTTTGAACAAGAATCTCTTGTTAGCTCAATTTCAATGGAATGAACTTAACTGAGGCATTTTTTTTCTGTGTGCAATCTACAGATGCATAATTGCTATTAAAAAATTCTTATATCTTTAAATTCTAATATTCTAAACAACTTACAAAATTAACCACAGAAGAAGGGTTGTAACTCTGAATTCTGCATTAAAGAGGACGAGAAAGGTACCATGTTCACCATTCTGCAAAGAAAATGGAAATTAAAAGAACACTGAGCTAATAACTAATGACAAGACCCTAGTACATTAAAGTGCAAATATGGAAGAAAAAAATTTAGATGAAGTACCTTTGAACCCCCCTACAAAATTCTGCACTGTCCGACAAATATGCTTAATTTCAGTCACTCATATATGTTCAGAAAGATATTCAGCATATAATACCGGGGCTTTACCATAACCCCTCCATTTTCCTCAGTACGGAAGTCGCCAGAGCAGGATTCCAACATTTTCCAGGACCTGTATGAAACCTGGTAAAAGTTTAATCCAATAAAGAAATGTGTTGTTCCATAAAATATCCATATCTATCTCCCATAGAAGCTTTTTGGTTTAAACCCCACCCCTCTAGAAATTCGTCTTTAGCTTCCTGTTATCCTCTAAACAATTGGCTTTTGACACCCTCCCCTCCCCCTCAGAAATTCCATGGAGGAGGGTGGTATGAATATGGATATGGATATTTTTTTGAACTGCACAATCTCAGCCATAACGTAAACTCACAAAGGGTAGTTAACCCTTAATTATTGTGCTCCAGGAGTATACACTTTCTACCACTTGTGGTATCATCAAAGTTTATGATAACCCTCTAAAGCATTGAGAAAAGTTCTTAGAATACATGTACGTAAGTAGAGGATCAGTTAAATATTTCCAGAAATATGTACAAAAAAAGGAAATTTTCCAAGCAAAACCCACAAAGAATTTGGCCAAACCACTGATTGCTTCTTTCTTTGAAAAAAACATCTACTTTACTCAAAGTTAAGCTGAAAACTTTTCCCACAGAGAGAAAGAAGAATAAAAGGGCAGATTTGATCCAAATGTCAAAATCCCTTAGCTCCATTAATACTATCTCAGAAAGTGGCTGAATGAGTGAGGATGCTGTAAATGCAAAGTGGAAGTGGTAACAGATAGGAAGGAGAAAAATTAGCAGCTCTTTTTCTCATCTTCCACTCTTTCCCTGCACTTCCAATAAATTTTATTCTAAACAAGTGAACAACAAAGGAACAAACCTGGAAGCTGACCCAAAACTAATTTGAATCACATTCGAAATTTAAAACAGTACCTGGGTCTCAATTTTAAGAGTTCCTGTGGGAAGTTTAGCCTTATTAGTCTTTGCCATTTGTTGTAACACTTCCATGCCCTTCTCCTTTTCACCAGCGGCAATGAGGAACCTAGGAGACTCAGGTAACCACTACAAATAAGAATAATAATGTAAATTATTCCAAAACATAAAATGGGCCATGTCCATGTCATGTCATACATGTCATGTCATGGCCATGTTCTAGCTGGTGCACAACATTTTATAAAAAAATGAGTTTTCATTCACATGCAAATAAAACTAACTTTTGTATAAAAAGTTTGTATACCAGGCCTCACTTTGATAACAAGGCATAAAAAGCAACTTGGAAATGGCCTTTTAGGATCTAACCAATTCTTTCTAAGTTTAATTTCTTGGCTCAGTGACAAAAGGATGCAAGTGGAGATTTTGTTGATTTTTTGTTTGTTTGTGTTTGTTATTTTTTTTGTTCAGAATTGCATCATTTTTTGGCATTAAGACTTGCTAATTAATATGTACCTTAACAATGCTATTTAATATTTATTTTCTTTTAGTAACAGCTACTGAGTTAATTACCAAACAATTTAAGCAAGATAATACTTGGTTTGAATTATCACTTTTGTTCCAAGCTTAAAAATTATAATCACCTAAGCTGACTTTGATTGCTTGAATAATACATGTATTTGTTTGGTACATCCATTAGCCAAAAAAAAGCAACTGATTAACTTTGATACAAGAGAGTTACAGTCCAACCTCCCATAAACAAACACCACCAGGACTAGAAAAAGTATCCACTTAAGAGAGGAGTCTGCTTACGGAAAGTTAAAAATGTAGTGTTTGCATGTGGCTGGGACCTAGACTAAGTGTCCACTTATGCGAGGTGTCCGCCTGCGAGAGATGTCCGTTAGTGGAGGTTCAACTGTTGCTGTCCTTTCCTGTGCTTCCCCATTGACATTTTCAACATTTACAGTAAAAAACTTCACTTGCATTGAATGTGCTTGTATTTGCATAATATGCAATCAGCTTTTAAGCTGATTGCATATTATTGCATATTATGCCTATCAATTACATGTTAAGACAACTCATTTTTATATGAATGGTTTTGCAGCAGGCTGGCATTACCTTCAGTTGATAACTGACTAAAATTAAAATTGATTTAAGCCAGGAAAGAAAAAGTCTTGCATGTTAATGTAGTAAATTATTGTGACATCTGAATTATTAACAAATTTAACAAATTCCTTCAAGAATACTCACTCTGCATAAAATGATAAATATAATGACTGGAAGTGTGGCTAGTCCTGTCAACCACCTCCATCCAAGTGTCGGCATAACAAGAAGTGCAATACAGACCATAAATGTTGATCCAAGGGCCCAAAAAAACTGAAAATAGGAACAGAGATATTTACAACTTTTGAACTTTACTATTTTACTCTGAAAATTGAGAATGAAAATCAAAATCAAACTAAAAACTCTAAGGAAAAATCCTTCTTCCATTTAATAATTATTGTAGTAGAAGTTTAAACTAATTATTTAACACATGATTTTAATTTATGAGTATGATATCAATGAAGTTTGGCTGGGATACTACTCAACAGACACTCGGGTAGGGAGGTGCGGCCAGGTTGCTCAAACCCTGACCATTTAAGAGCCTGCTTATATGGTCTCGGGTAGCCGAGACAACCCTCCCCCCGAGACAACTTTGCCGAGTGTTTATATGAGAAATGTTGTCTCTGTTGACCGAGTCAAAGTTGACCCTACTTAAATATTCACAATGCTGCGTAAATATTCAAATCTAAATACAGTTATCGTATACTTTGACTTTGTTTCATTCATTCGATCCCTGTGGGCTTTGCTGATTTACATTTTACTTCTTTAATGCAAATTTGTGTTCTTAAACCTAAAAACTTGGCTTTCCGTGACATGCAGAATGCCGTGAGTCTAAAGACAAAAGTTAACCTGAGATCCCCAAGTGCTGCTAGAGTACAGCCCTGCACTGCCTTTGTTGAATTGTAAGATTTTAAGCTTGGCATCAATGCATGCCAAAGTACAAATTGTACATCTTTGGTGCAGTTCAGAATGTCATTTGCCCAAATTGCGAGTGCTGGCAAAATTAAGTTTCCAACTCTGAAAATACATCATAATTGAGGTTCTAAGAATGCAAAGAAAGTTTAGAATACTTACAGCCAGACACAATATGATGTAGGATCTCACATTGATGGGTAGAAATTCAATAAGAAGTGTATACCTGTTTCCAAAGTAACAATAAAATTATTACTTTTTATGCAAAGACATTGCATTTTGTTATATCGTGCTTCCTTAATTAAGCACCCCTACCCTCATGAAGTTCCCTTCCCAAATAAGCACTCCTTAAGTTTCAAGAAAAATGAAATACACATCACAGTACCCTTCTGCAGAAAAGCAACTGGGTGGAATGCAAGAAGTAAAAGAAAGTGAAATAGGGCCCCAAGCAGTTACATGAAGGCAATGATTTCATCACAAGGTGTCAACCAGTGGATTTTGATGTTTATTCTAATCCAAGGAGTCATCTACTTTGTCATGATTTTTTCTTATTTTAAATGCCGGAAAAATTGCCCAAGGCAAGTAAGTGCTTGCTCTGGGGCGTGTATTTTTTGGGCACACAGTACATACTTCATCTCATCTCATCTCACTTTGAAATCAGTCAAAGTAGCGACTTTTCCCATATTTTATGAGAAGAATAGAAGAATATATTTAGAGGTATTGTACCAGTCAGTCAACTTTTAAGAGGAATAATGCTGTAAGGCAGGAAATTTTTGCAGGTTTTACGTTTTTAGAATTCTACAATTTTTATCACAATTTGCAAAAATATGTTGCTGCAATAATAACTCCCACAAACTTTTTTTCGAAAACATTTACTCCACCATTGAGATTTGTAAGTATTTACTATTAATTTTTAATGCAATTACACCTGTTGACATCAACAGACTCGGCAAGAGAGCAATCCACACATAGCATATTTAACAATGGACACTCTAATACATGAAGCATTTTGTGATAGACTGACAGTTATTGAACTGTACTGTAGTTTCAGTAGTTTCAGAAAGAACATGAGGATATAGTTTTCTTTTCTAATACAGTTACAATATACACAATTTTCAAATTGCACTTGATGTGCTGTGGAACACAAATTTCTGGAAATTTTTTCAGAAGAATTCAGTCTCTCCAAATAGCAAAAATGAATATTATGCAAAAATACAAAAAACACTGATTCACAAAATTAAACTCCCACAAGTTTGCCATACAGTAACTTTGTACTGTGAGACACTCACATTATTGGAATACCACCAATTCCTACGCCAACCAAGCATCGCAGGGAAATGATCCACAAGTAGTGAGGCGAAAATGAACTAATGAAGCCAAAATAACCAAGCCAGCAGGCACTTATTATAATCATCTATAAAATAAAAATCAACAATTGAAAATGCTTTTTGTTAGGATAACTTCTGACATTTACCAGGAAAGTGAATATCCTTTTACAAGCCATATTTTATCACGGCCTGTTGTTTTAAGCATGAAGCGATTAGGAATATTGCTACTTCCTTTAGATTAGCCTGCGAACACAGCCTCTCATCGTTCCTGGCTGCTAAGAGCATTCTCGTGAGAGAGCATCTGCAATTTACTTTGAGAAATTCCATACTGATGATGCAAATCACCCATCGCTGATCTCATATAATTATAATAATGCATGCATAACAATACTAAGTGCCTGGCGATTATGACCTTTGTTCACTCATTTGTACATGTAGTTGGTTTGATTTTTACAGTTTAGCCCTGATCAGTATGTCTTTTAAAGATCTACCCCTTTTATGAAATAACGGGAGGGTTATTTATAGATCCATCTAGCAAAGGTTGTGATTCATTTGTCCATGAGGATGTAGGCACACAGGGTTGTATTTTGTTACAAAGGATAACATTTCCTTGCACGCTTTTATTTCTTAGTGCAATGGTTTATTATTTCCATTTTACATCTTTGCCGTAAAAATATTGGCAAAAGAAATTGCTATTTTTGTCCGCGGCCATTATGGTGCCGTGAGTCTGAGGTTAGTCTTTCCGCTAAAAGCAGACTGATTATAATCATTATGATAATTACGGGATTCTTCTTCCCATGTACATATCGCCGATAAATGTTCATTCATCCACATGTGCACGAGTGGCGCCGTTTGAAATATCAGTGATTTGCCATATCCGGTTGGTAAATTGACAAAAACAGAAAAGCTCTTCACCGCAGATAAAACTATAAAGAGCCTGAAACTGACTTGCACGTAACGTCAAAACATTAAATAGAGGACAAACAGATTGAACAGAGTCAAACATTTTCTAACAACAGACAAGATTGATCCTCGCAACTGGCGACCATATGTGATTTTGAGACACAACACTGCATAATTTAAAGCATAATTATTTAAAATTATCAAGTTGACCAATCAGTGCTCCTGTCTGGATTGGGATGTCATCAGTATGGAATTTCTCAAAGTAAATTGCAGACGCTCTCTCGCGCAAATGCCCCTAGCAGCCGGGAGCGAAGAGAGGTGGCTGTATTCCCAGGCTACCTTTAGATAGGAACATTTTCTGATGTACCTTTATTTATTACTGGACGGGTATTATAATGGCTGACCTGCTCAACAATGAAAAGAAGCACTCTGATTGGTTCTCTGAGCGGATCCAAATTTTACTATAAGGACTGCTAAAATGGGCTTTCATGAGCGACAAAAAACAGTTTTTTTGGAAAAAATAATGTTCAAAAGAAAACAGTTTTACATTATGTATAAAATATAACATATATATGTTCCTGGTAAAATCCAGTCTCAGGTAAGATCAGTATTCAATCTAAGTTAAATGTGTATCCAGTATATATATCCAATCTTGTTATTGAGAACGGCCCCGGCCAAAATCATTCTTAGAAGAATGATAAGACTCCACCGCTTTAAAAAATTGCAACTTTCTCAATCGCGCAAACATTGCAGTTGTGAGCATTGACTTGAAAGTCCTTCAAATTGAGACACCCAATAAACCCAAAAATTCAGCAATTTTCACAGAGTATCAGTGTTTAAATTTGGAGTTCAAGAACAAAAATGACCGTTTTTAACATCATAGAAAAACAACAGTTTTTGCCTTCAGTTTCATCATTGCAAACCTAAAAGTCAACATTCACAGCAAAATTCAGTCCTAGTCCTACCTTAGAAGTGATTTTTGTTCCTCTTATTCGTTGCCCGGGCCGAGCTACAGCCTCTCGTTCTAGTCCATCGTGGCCTTGCCTCGATTTTCAACATCATGACCGCACTGCATGCTGGGAAATAGCGAGAATTTTTGACAGTGTTTGTTCCTTCCCCCGCATATTTCATATTTATACTAAGTCCACAGCCACTCCAACCTACCACCAAAATTTTGCGCTCGTTGTGTTCTTCAGTGGTCGCAGATTCCAAATATGCCGTGGTAAGTCAAGAAATTCATCATTAGTGGATCGAGTCCCAAGGCTACTTCGTTTCACAGCGGCCATTTTTCCAGTTCTACGAGCAACAAGCCAAATTCACAAACAAAGTACATCACCTTACTCACTTCTTTGAGAAAGTGGACTCTTAGCTTCCTTCACACTTAATGATGCTCATCAGGCAGCTACTAACGATGAAAAATGGCTGTAAACTTACCAAAAATCGCATACAAACCATATCAGAGCCGTTATTATCGCTCAACGAAGCAAAAACACTAAGTCAGAATGACGTTTCTAGCAAACTCGAGCCTTGAGTGTTTTAGAACAGCAACACTTTCCATGGTAACCCCAAATATGGAGTCACGAAATCCTATGGATCGTTTATATGCAGAAAATCACTCAGACAAAAACATAAAAAGTCACCGTCGTCAATGAGTTCAAAGCTTACCCTTACCCCAGTACAAAGCTAACTCTAACACAAAGCTAACCTTACATGTAACTCCAATGCAAAGCTAACCATCACACTACTGGCTACATGTATATTTGTGCTAGGGGTGATGGTTAGCTTTGTGCTGGGGTTAAGATTAGTTTACCTAGATTGAACATTGGGGACACATTTAACCTACATTATCAGTCCGGGAGTATGCCAGTTTTGGCAGAAGCGAAAACAATGGTCTACGTCACCAACCATAACATGATCACCATGGCGATGGTCTTTTTCAAAACATTCAAAATGGCGGACAAGTGAGAGGAATCGAAGAGTATGGACAAAAATGCTCGTTTAATCGTGCCTTTTTTCTTGTCTTCTCGATGTCTGTGAATTGAGAAACACATCGAGGGTAAAGAAAAGCCATTCTTGCACTAGAATTCATAGTTTGTCGTGCACTTTGTCTCTACTTCGAAAAATATTGGTAAGCACGCTAACAAGTTTGCGTCTGTTTATTTCATTTAATTGTCATATTGTTAGATAAAAGAATTCTTTGGAAACAAATAAGAAAGTGAGCTGCTCTGTATTTTTTTCTGATGTTTGCAGAGTAATTTTTTGAGTAATTTGTCGCGAGTACGCGATTTTATCACGTAGCCGGTTTACACGTAGTTTATGGTGAGGTTAAGCATTTTTGTTTTGTTTTGTTTTTTCGTTGATTCCGTTTCGGCACAAGCTTTCATTTACGAATAAAATCTCTGGGTTTTCGAATTTGTCTTTCTGTTTGTTTTTTCTGATAGAGTTCTGTCCTGGTGTACGAGCTCACAAGGGATTTAAGTCTGGCAATTGGCAATTTAGGCTAAGCAGGTTCTTAATTTCCATGAACGAGATATACAGTAGTTGTAGATTACCAGAAAAATAAATAAACTTGGGTTTGTTCCTTAAATATACAGTATTTATTCGTGACAACTGTATTATGATAAATAAGCCTAACAAAACTGATGACAGAATGTATAGTTACGTAGTCTTATCTTTACAACAAGAGTTGAAAAATGAATAAAATAAAATATTTTCTTCTAATATAATTTTGCAATCGTAAAAGTCAAACTCCTTGGTTAAAATGTTTATCATAAAAATAAGGTGTATATACTGTAACCTACATATAAGAAGGTTCCTGTTTGATCTATTTTGGTAAAACAGGTTCTTAAACTTTTGGTACTAACATGGATTTCTGTCAGGGTTCTTTTTTCCACAAGGTTCTTACACGCCGATTTTTACTGTATATTCCCCTTGTATTGTGTCTGTGTTTAATTTTTTTGTCCTTGTGTACCGGTACAGAACCCCTGAAAGTGATAGAAAGTGAATGAGGTATAAGTAAGACCTCATGATTTTTTGTCCCACCTCAAACCCTTTTGCTTCCAACAATTCCACTGTCTGGAGTTCAGTGATTATTTGCATGCAACAACAACAACAATTTTTTTATACGAGGTAGTGAACTGGCAAAAGTTCTAGTGTTCGAAAAACAGCTAATATACTGTAATTAATAAATTCAATAGACTCATTAAAATAAGGTGTATATCCTGGAAAACTAAGAAAGTGAGTTACATTTTTTGAACTCAAAATCGAACTAATACTATAATCCACCAGATTTAACCTGAGGCCAGGTTATAGCACAAGGAAATGAAGCAAAAGATGTGCAGGTCTCAAATGAACTTTGATCAACAAGGTTGAGGGATGTTATAACATATCCTGCCATATGGGAATTGATTTTTCACCAAGGTGTTAGATCTGAAAATAAAATCATGGCTTTGGCCATCAAACCAAAGACATTGTAAAAGTTCAGAGGTTTGCGATGAACAGCAGCTTCTGGGAGGCACTCTTCTCTGTGGGTACCCACAAAAATTATATTGACCCATAATAATATAGACTGCTAGCCGTCTCTTATTTTTCTTTAAGTTAGTTGAGTGAGCGTGCCCATGCTCACTCGACTAACTGAAAGAAAAATAAGAGACAGCTCACAGTCTAATAATAATATTGATTACTACACTTGCCATGACCACAGGGAAAGATTTTCAAAGTTCTTTTAGCTCTCCATGTTTATATTGAACAACACTTGCAAGTATATACAAGAAATGCACACCAGATTGAAAAAAAAAACAATATTATTTATTGTTATATTTTGTAGTCATAATTTGATAAATATCCATGACTTGTCTTGTACCTGTAACAAAAAAAAAATGGAAATTAAATTCAATGAATGATAGTGGTATCTGACATCAATTTGCAACAGTTATCTTGTGAGTTGTCTCTCATGTATGAATATAAAGGAGATTATTTCACTGCGAGAGAATCTCAAGATTTTATGATTTATCCAAACACAAACTTCTGTTGATATTTTGACATAAATGTGGGCTTATGCACAGGGGCTGCATTTGTCCTGATCCATGTTTGATGTTATGCCAAAGCACAGGGGTGGTATATAATAAATTGATATATATATTTGATGTAATTACCCCTTTTTGGCTGAACATTTGTATCTGAACATTATTTGTATTTGGTATATGTATAAACAACATTCGGCACAATTAAGTATCGAACATCATGTACAGAAAATTTAGTCCACATTTAGCCCACTCACACTGATTAAAACTGATTTCACAGGCATGATTTGGATCAGTTAAGCTTAAGGTATTTCTAGATGAGTCATGAATGAATACATTGCCTGTGAAGAAAACTAGAAACAAACGCGATACATTATACCTAAAATTACAAAGGCTGAATAAGTCATTCTCATCTATACGGTAATCCTTCGCATCCGTAGGCAATTTTCAATGTGTGGTTGCCATTTTTACTAGGTTGTTGCCATCTATGAAACTTTGCCTGATCATCACTTACATGTTGTAGTTTTAAGGAAAATTAGTCTTGATTTCGAAAAAATTCGGCAAGATACTGAAAACTAAGCATAAAGACATGTACTCACATTCAATGCCCGTCAAGATGGCGGCGGCGTCTTCGAAGGCCGTTTGAAACTCTCGCTATTTTATCACAAAACGTCCGAAATATTGCACGAAACTTCCCTTGAAGACTCAAGAATGATCTTTCTTCAAGATGGCTTGCTTGGAAGTCCCGGATATTGAATGAGGGGATCTGGGACAGCTTTTGAAAAACCTCTTTTTTTCTCGTGATTATTTTTTCCGATTTTTGCGTATTTTTAGCGGAACAATAGAATCGTGACGTCACCGCTTCTGCCAAAACTGGCATACTCCCGGACTGATTATTCATTTGAATACTGATTCCACCTGAGAACAGATTTTACTTGCAACATATACAGCTATTTCAATTAAGGTTGTCGGATGAGAGCTTCAATTGAGGCAACGAGACCGGAAGTTACTATGGGTAGTTGTAAATTGGTCTTAGCTTAGTTCGCGGTTTTTGCGTTTGTTAGTGCGATGAGTGAGGTGGATGTTAGCACCATAAATGTTGGCCTTCGCTGTATGGACGAGGCATTTAAATTTGCTTTTGTCAACTTATCATATTCATAAAAATCCCTTGTGGTCTCGATGTGTACGCTTGAAGCTATCATCCGACAACCTAACTTGAAATAGCTATATAAAACCCTTTTCCAGTCTCATCAATCTTACTTAGACTTACCACATCATTGCCCAGGAGGAAAAGGCTAAGTTACATGTAAGAGTAACTGCAGAGCCCTGGCTGTCAATTAGGTCTGGGAGCCAGGGGATTCCTCCTGTTATGATGTGTTTGAGCCACGGCTACTTTGATGGTTAAACAAAACATTAAAAACAACAGAAACCAATTTTCCCCAGTAACTTTCCTCACTTCCCCGCCTAGTTAAAAAATTTCTGACAGCCCTAGAGTGGAAAGATGAATCATTTAATTTGACCCTGTTCACCAGGAGCAAAATATCAAACTTTCATTAAAATCATCGTCAATAGAAGGTGCCTTTTAGAGCCTTGTGTGATACAAGCAGGGTGTTCAGGTATCCATGACAACCCTGCGAGCTGCAATCATGCAGCACCATCACACTGATACAAATATCAGTGGAGATACTTACCTAACCAACCATAGGGAGGAAGGGATGGGAGTCAAAGCCACCATGAACATGTTGGAAGTTCAGTGCTAACTCACAACATATCCAAACATGACATGCATTTATAAAATCCCTGAAAAGCCCCGTATACAACCCAATGCACACAACCATCACGAAAGGCTGCCAACCCGCATTGGCTTGAGTCTAACTAAGCCTAAATTTCACTTTAGCCACATCTAACTTACACTTTTTCTTCCAAAATTATCAGACAGCCAACCCCACAGTGCGCTACCAGAAGCCATACCAAGAAAGACAATCTATTGAAACAAGACAAAGAAAAAAAGTGTGTTACAAGGATAAAATAAACTACAAACAACACTTATGTTGCAGTGTTTATCTTAAAGGAGCAGTTTCTTAGGGATTTTGACCTGTTACTGTATGTGACCACAAAATAATGCTAAAACACCACGAGAACGAATTCAAACAATTCCTGAAAGAGGAACAAATCATGGTCTGTTCTTGCCCATTTTAGAAAATTATCAAACTGTGAGAACTTGAAAAATGTTAGCCTAACTTTTTTCAAGTTGCAATTCACTCAGACCCATGCAGACAGACACGACCAGAGAGATCAGTTTTGATATACGTAGAGTAGTAATTTATCACAAAAATGGACCATTATTTTTCGGTTTCTGTTAAATACAAATTTATTTAACATTTTTTTTTTGGTTTCTGACATGACACCAAATCCCTGTGTTTAAGCATAAATAAGGCCTGGGTTTGAGATTTGTGACATGTATAGCCATGTTGAATTTGTCCTATACACTGTAATTATAACATAGGCTCAGAAATTTGGGACATTTGATTGGCTGATGACAGAACTATTCTGACAATCATGGTATTGCAAAGTATTTCAGCAAAAATGCAGTGGTATAACACAGTTGCTATGACCACCAAGCGACGTGTTTACATTTTTTTGTCTTTTCAAAAAAATGGCGGACAGATTTCCGGACGTTTTGAGTGACAAAATTGAACAACGGGCTAAAAAAGCGAAAAACAAAAAATAATACAACAAAACCACAAATACGTAATTGTAATTTCTTTTACAGTAATGTACCTTGTCTGTTTGAAAATTCTTCTTCCGTTTTGATCGCCCTGCACTGATAAAAGCGTATGAAGTTCCTCGAAGCAAGATGTAGTTGCTGAAAGTGCTCCTTTTTCTCTACTATAGCGGCTTTTGGGCATTCTTTAAAGCTTTCTCTTTCCATTTTGAATATTTTAAATGTGAGTTCTTAATCTGATGACATTGTAATAATCGTAATTAAGTGAATAAATCGTTTTTGAACTCAACTTGTTTAATCGTCTCTCGAAGTCTCGTATACAGGTGAGCCCATGCTCTAGATAGTCACATGACCTTTCCATATAAGGAAAACGTTACTTTAAATGTGTCACGAAATCTAAAATCTAAACAATGTTTCTACACGATTCTCACAGACATGAAACTACATGTACGGTTTTAAAAACCAAGCACATGCCAAGCACGGCAGCCATTTTTGTAGAATTTGTTGGTGACCCGACGACCTGTCACTAAAATATGCGTGAATAAATTTGCATGCAAAATCGTGGCACAAAAAAAAGAAGAAAAATGGAGCCCTTTTTTTAACCTCATGCCACTTCGTGCATGAGTGATAACTGGATAAGTTGCACATGATATTTTGGTAATAATAGTGCTTGTAATATTTCAAAATTGTCCAAAATATCACGAGCCGCTTTACAATTTTAAAATATTACTTGTGGTATTAATATTACCAAATATCACTACAACTCATCCTATTACCTATACAAACGCATTAGAGCACATCACAGCGTCTCACATAAAAAAGTCAGACAATAACATTGGGGACTAAGGTTTTGAACCTGGAGATGTGGATAATGAAAACTTACTGTTGTAATAAAGGCCTCTTCCCAGGAAGACAAGTGCCACAAGCACTGAACTGTTGGTGCCAAGATGGAAATCAACAAGAGCTCCAAGGAATCACACATCTGGAGGTTCAAAATGTAAACATATAAAATTACATTGCACTTGCTGTAAGCTAGTGTACTGTTTTTAGAGTAACTGTTACAGCAGCTTTCAATATTACTGAGTGTCATAAAACTAAAACCAAAGTCATCAGTCTGACTGGCAAATCACAAGAGACTGAGACCAAGGTTTTAGCCAGCAGGGTGTCCAGGCGTCCACAGGATCCCACTTTTTGAGAAAAAATTCATGAAAATTGCACCTAATCCTTTAAAAAGTTATGATGGAAAATATCTTCTGGACAGCCACTTTTCAATTTCTGGCTAAAAGCCTGACTGAGACACAGACAATCCAATGAACCAATGAACCAATGAACTCAAAGCAAATACATTGTACATGTAGCCGCTGCCAAGAGCGAGTAATTAAGTCATGATTAGTCTTGGTTGTACTTTGATTGGTTGAGAAAGCGGCATGAGATTTTTAGCCAATCACAAAGATGGTAATGCAAAACCAAGCCATTGGTAAATTACTTTCGACATTCAATTAAGGTGGCTCCCAACAGTTTCCAGCACTTTTTAAGACTTAGAATTTGATGGGTCATTATAACCACTCTTTATCAGTTGATGCTACCATCATGATATCAAACGAATGCCCAATGATTGGTGAACACGTTGTTATCATTTTTGTGACACAATATGTTACTATAGGAACAGTATAACGTGCTGAAAACACCCTTAATTTTAGCTTTAAGTGTTAATTACTCAAAAATGACTTGCTGAACCCCATTTTTTATTGTCTAATTTTGATCAGTAGGATAAGATGCAACTTTTGGAAAAGTTTAAAAAATTCTGTAGGTGGGGTTCAGAGCCACCTTAAATTTTCGAAAATTTAAGATGGCTCTGAACCCCACATACAGAGTTTTTTTAAACTTTGCCAAAAGTTGCATCTTATCCTACTGATCAAATTTTGACAATAAAAAATGGGGTTCACCGAGTCATTTTTGAGTAATTAACACTTAAAGCTAAAATTAAGGATGTTTTCAGCACATTATACTGTTGCTATAGTAACATTGTGTCACAAAGATGATAACAATGTGTTCACCAATCATTGAGCATTCGTTTGATATCATGATTGTAGCATCAACTGATAAAGAGTGGTTTTAATGACCCATCAAAATCTAAGTCTTGGAAAGTGCTGGAAACTGTTGGGAACCTCCTTAAAAACTGCTCTAATACAGCTCGTCAACTCCCTCTAAAACAGTCATGATGGATGTTGGTTCTTCCTATCTTAGAGAGGTGAAAATCATGGATGAAAATGAAACCTTCAGGTCAAAACTTATGAACATCAGTACACGAATGAGTAAGAGAACACCATTTGAATTTCAAACCAGTCATGTACCCTCAAATCTGGTTCTTTGCCATTGCTGACCAGTGGGGGAGCTAGGTTCTTAAAAGAAGATTAGTTGGATAAAACATAGACAGTGCATTCAAAAAGTTGTACTGCCTCATAATCCAATCTGAAAGTGCTTGTCTGAACAATTATTGTGCAAGCACAATTTTAAAATAATCTTACATTCGCAAAATTTGCCCCCAAGGAAAACAACCAATGTCTGATAGAGACTTTTGTTTTTCGAGAAGTTCCAAATAAAAGTTGGAGAGGGATCCAGTAGTTTTTAACTTAATCACCCTTAGCAATGAATTATTTTAAAATTTAATACCTACATTAACAAAGCCAGCCATAAGAATAAGTAGGATCTGGAATTTTCCCATCCCAACTGCCTCCACTGCATCAGACAAAGTGAATGTTTCTTCTGCAGTTTCTGAAATTAGAAGTAAAATTATATTATAACCAAGAAATCACATTAAATTTTATGAAATAGCATGAACACATTGACATAAATTATTAATATAATTATAGAAACCCGGAGGGAGGGGGTACTCCTCGGAAATTTTTAGCCTCATCTCAGACCAAACTACTACATTTTCCATTTTGTGTTATAAATGACATTGACACTTTTTAAAAGATTTAAACCTTTTTACATTTTCCATACCCGCTTAAAGTGCCCATAACGAATTAAGGCCATAGCCAAGAGCAACTCTAGCTTCATAAGTGCTCTACAAACTTCTCAAGTGCATCCATTTAACTATTAAAGTGCGAAAGTGCGAAAGCGCGTGTGATATCGCCCAATTCTTAGCCGACAAGGCTGTAGGCCGAGTCGGCTAAGAATTAGGCGATATCACGCAAGCTTGAGTGCTATAATAGTTTTATAATTCAACACATTGATAAAGCAGAGTTTGAAGAAAAAATATTGAGGTCAGTCCGTCACTTTTGCATTCTCTTGTCAAAATGCGAAATTTACATTCATGGTTGGATATATGTCATGTAGACATAGTGTATATCGATAACTTTTTGACCATATATGGGCAGTGTATCAATGTGTTGAATTAAAAAACTCAATAGATGCACAGCTAAAAGCATGAACCAATTCTTTTATAACATAGCGAAAGGAAAAGCAAAGAAAAATAGTGATCACATGACTGAACAAAACAGGCATGAAAAAAGTTTCCGCGTATCGCCAGTTCACCTTGGCGAAGCTGAATGAAAGTTCACCTTGACAAAGATGTTCAAACTGCTTGATCTGGAGAAAACGAACAAGCACAATTTTCTGAAAATTTATTCTTATAATTGGCTTTGAAATATCATATACATATCGTATGCTTTATGCTTCCTTGAAAATGTTCCTAAACATTGTTTGAAGCGGACTGGACCCGAAAAATCTCACCATTGCTGCTGTAGGAACTAAAACGACCAAGTTTTCATTTTTTGCACCACGGGCTGTTACATGTATCTGCAAGTTTTATCGAACTCAGTGGAGAAATAGTTCATGAACTGAAACGGAGACTCGCTGTGCAGTTCAAAAGCCGTTGTTAATTGAAGAGAGAACAGCTTCAAATGTGGGGTGTAAATATGCAGGTTCTTTAGCAAAAGGTCCACGTCAAAACAACAACAAGACAGTTCAACTCATTTAAACTTGTAAACTTATTTTTTGGAAAGCTGGGTGCAACATAGCCTGCGTAGCAGGCGCATGAAAATCGCGCGAGGGAGACACGCGAGGAGGAAAGTAGCGCCTGCCCGAGAGGCCCCCCAAAATCGTTTTTTTTCGCACTCTGTGAGTGCGGAAAATTCCTATTTGTTGAGAGGCTCCCGAGGGAATAAGTGGTCGCGTTGGGCGAGAAAACTGTCACTCAAAGGAAACACGAGATCGTTTTTCTCAGAATCTGACGAATGCTTTTGTAAACAACTTGTCAATGAATTCGTCATTCAATGCGTAAAGTTTAGAATAACATGTCTTGGATGAGTTGAATCGTCTTTTAATAAGCTTCCTGGTGGTTTGCCTGGTAGGCAGAGGATTTTTGTTTTCTCTCCACAAGGAGCTGTACCCGTGAGTGGCGAAGCCGTAAGCGATCGAGCGACTCAAAATCGGCTGCTTCTAATCGGTTGTCTATCTTCTTGTCGGTCGGTTAAAAATAATTTTGTCAATTTGTTTGGAATTACTGTTTTCTTTCTGATCAGAATTATTTTTATCCGACTCTTTCGGTCAGTTCTAAATTCGACGGCGGGTTCGCGATCAGAGTTTATAACATGTTCTGAGGTCCCAGAAAAGCTGGAATTATCTCCCTGACAGCTGAATGACGAAGGCGTTCGTGATTTGAAACGTTCATGAATGATTTTTCGTTGCCAGCGGCTTTAGAATTGTTTTCGCTGACGGTTTCAGTTGTTTTACAACTCCTGAAGGATATTTTTTCTTTTAAACTACGAGTTATGTGACCTAGACCGCTGAAATTGTGTGTAAACAAACACGGCGAAGCGACGAGCAGGACTCTTGCTATAAATTCCCGGAGTTAAGACAGCTCCTATTTGTCTTTTACATGTCTCGCCAACATCTTTTTCGCTAGAATCTTCTGAATGTGCCGAGGAAACGGAACTAAACATGTCACATAATTTATTCCTCCACACGGAGAGCATACAACTTCGGAAACAACTCCTCAGCAGATATCCCTATCTGATGAGCTATTCGAGCTATTTTCGGCCACAGTCATTTTCCCTCGCAGACGGCTTGAAGAGATTCATGTAAGACAGACCTCTTTGTAACGCAAGGCTCATAAACTATTCATAAATTTGTTTTGTACGGACAACAGAAAATATCAGGATTTTCATTGTCTCGTTTTTTTCCACGACTCGATTTGGACCGCAATTCATCGCCGCTCTCGAGCGACATCAAAATTTTTGACAGATCACGCAACGTAATTGGATAGGGGGCGGGAAACGATTTTCGTGGGCCTCTCGGGCAGGCGCTCCTTTCCTCCTCGCGTGTCTCCCTCGTGCGCCCCGTTCTTTCTTGCGCCCATTAATTTTCATGCGCCTGCTACGCAGGCTAGGTGCAACATTGGTGTAAAGGAAGGAATTAAAAGACCTGTCACATTGAGTACAGGCAATGTTTTTCTTTTTAACGTTAATTTGTGTCCAAATGTATCAACTTTTGTAAGACTGCCTTGATTGTAGTTCTTTCAAATTGGATAGCTTTTCGCTCTGTTCAGTTGCATGCTTGTTCAGTTTGTTTTTCAATTCTGAATTGAAGTCTTTACAGACACGATTCTCTTCCATTTTACTGCTGTATTTCATGTAGTCTGTATGTTGTTTTATAATAGCTAGAATTTCCATAAAAAGCCTTGGTTTGTGAAATGTAGCGTGGTCCAAGTAAACTTATCGCTGCAAAGATAAACAAAGACATTAATAAGGTGAGGTTTTTGGCATTTCCATTCTGTCAACAATAAAAAATTGAGGTTAGATTGTGTAGAATTTTGCTTCCATCCAGAAACTGTTGATGTTGTTCTCCATTTAAAAAGCATTAAAAACAGAGTGTGCGAAAAAAAAATTGTCCTGAGTAGCATGTAAACATTTACACAGTCGTCATTTTTATGATAAAATTTTTTATATACACACAGACGTGCATATGTTGACTTAGGGATGCACGCTCTCGCTATAACAATAATAATAATAATAATAATAATAATAATAATAATAAAAGATTTACATAATAAATAATAACAAAAAATAATACATTATATAAAATATTCTAAAGCGCTGAATAGATTATACACAATTGATATAATAAGAGCTCAATTAGTAAAGGTATAAACATTGTTAAACTCGCTTTATCCCAAAGTTCTAAAGTGCTTTACAATGAATTAGATTGGGCGAATTTCCTAGCTGTTTATAACAATCAATAGTCATTTATATAGTCGATAATCAATCGTTATCGACTTGACATGACACTATCAGTAATCGATAACGATCAAACTCACACTATTTTTAAGGTTAGACTAATCTAAATTACTATTGTTTGTAAAAATGGTTTAGAGTTTGAATTATGAACGAACTGAAATAAGCTTAATAATCAATAATAAGCTTGATAATCGATAGGTCGATAATCAATCGTTTTCGACTTGACATGACACTATCAGTAATCGATAACGATCAAACTTACAAGTGCAACATTTTTTATTTATTTAAGCTTATCTGTTTACTTAATATTATTAGTATTTTTAAGGTTAGACTAATCTAAATCACTACTGTACGTAAAAATGGTTTAGAGTTTGAATTATGAACGAACAGAAATAAGCTTAAGAATCAATAATAAGCTTGAATAATTAAGCTTATTATTCTGCTTACCATTGTTACTGTTAGCATTGAGTTCTTTCAAGGAGTCGTAATTCGTGCGCTGGGCACTTGGAGAGCTCGGCGTTTTACGTCCAATAGCTGCAGAATCTTTCAGTTCCATTTCGGCGCCCTTTCCATTCATGTTTAATTTGAATTCACGGATTTGCGAGCTAGCTACTTTCAAAATGAACAGGTCTCCAACGGCTCATTTCAATATTCACCACCGATCGATTTCACGCCAAGCAAAATCACCAAAGAAAATGTCAGTTGTTCTCACTGTTACGAGGATTTTACGTGTACCATAAGATAGAATGTAGGCTTGTCAACTACTCTTAAGCTATCAGAAAGCATCTGAAAGCAGTTTTCATAAACATCGTCCAAAATTCAAATGGTCGAAACCTTATTACGGGCGACCTTGCGGGCAGCAAAAGAACAACAAATACGTCACGATACGTTATACCCGAGCAAAGCCTGGAACGAGGGACACGATGAATTCAACCACAGGATACCCACAGGATACCCGAGGCCCACAACCAGACTCCTAAGGATTTGTATGGCATTTTTTTCGTGAGTACGTTTAATACTAGAAATACGTGTCTCGCAGAACCTCGCGAAGCTCGGGGGAGGATGCACTGCAAAATTTTAGCGGTGTGGGCCTTGTTGAAGTTTGTGAGTGCTATCTCCCAAAATTAACCTGTTCCCTTTAGGGACGGACCATTAGAAAAGTGATGGGGGGGGCGGGGGATTTTCAGCTTGCACGAATTTTTTTTTTCGCCCATTACTTGTGCAGGATTTTTTTTTGCAGGTGAAACCCTCTGCACGAATTTTTTTTTCAGACAAATATTGCTTTGTTTGTCATTTACTAATTAAAAAAATCAAAGGCTCATTAGAGCCAACCCGTGAATTTGAAATGCTAGCGTACCGCAATATTGCGGTAAGCTTATATTTTGTCTAAAATATATATATATTTTTTCAATATTTTGTTTAAAATTAAACGTAAGGATTTTTGACAAACGCAAAAAATAAAAATACAGTACATCACTTTCATAATGTTCAGTCCGAAGAAGAAAGAAAAAAAAAAAAAAAAAAACGGCCCGAGCGAGATTCGAACCTGGGCCTCTAGGCTGTAAGTCCGCGTTTTACATCACTCGACCACCGTTAACCACTGAATTGAGATGTGATATATTTTATTACTTGAAGGTAGATAACCATCAAAACGCATGTCTCGGTTGAAAATTTTTAACGTTGCATTAAAGACTCCAAATGCGAAACATCTTTAAGCTTGATGAGAAATAGAACACAAACCGCGGTGATAAACATATTGAACTTATTCATTTTTGATAAAAACTTGACGTTTCGTATGCTACTACATACATTTTCAAAAGTGACCGTTAGTGAATAAGTTCAATATGTTTATCACCGCGGTTTGTGTTCTATTTCTCATCAAACTTCGATGGCCCAAGAATAAAAATCTTTAAGCTTATTGTTGTTTATATTCGTTTACACCAATTTAGTTATTGTTATCGCTGGATTCACGCTGTTCTTGTTACAAAACGCATTCGTAACAAAGCATTACGTCACCAAGTTTACAGCTGATGGAAGGAGTGAGCGAGTGAGTGACTCATTTGCATATCTGTCGCCGTTACCGATAACCCGTTCATTACGCATGCGCGTATATTCACGGGTTAAAAAGGTGTAATACTTAATATATCTTTTCTATTCATGCCAACAAGTTGAAATTTTGTGGCTGATTATATAGCAGCAATCTATATCAAAAGATGGAATTTTGAGGCTTGATAAAAATAATTTGTGAGATCACACTTTAAAGCCAGTAGGGTTCGTCGGTATCATCCGGGGTGAATAACGTTTATGGTGATTTTCTGGAAGGTTAGACCATCAATAGTGGAAAAATACATGATAGCAGCGAATCGGTGGTAGCTCGTGCTTAGTAGCGCTCTTTAAGTATGACGTGAGCATGGAAACGAGGCTGAAGCTGTTTTTTCAAAATATCATTGTCTAATGTCAAATACATTATGTCAAATATTTATATTTATGTCAAATACATTAATATCCTTGATCGACCTCCTCTCACATTTTTTTCAATCACATAATGATGTTTCTGACCAACTTGTATTATGCATGTAAGTGACTATCTAGTTTTATAATAGTCTGGTTCCCATATCCTTGGATGACATTACTGACAGTAATGCAGTATACAGTGTATGTTGCAGGTACACTGGCTGCCAATGAAAACCAGACTTTGTGCTATTATTATTTTTAAATTAGCAGTGTTGCTGTTGATGTTGTTGATCAGTTCATGTTGGTAACACTTAAAGTTTTAACAATCACTATAGCTTTGTATCAATGAACTTTTTCATTGTGTTATAGAATTTTTCATCAACGGGACCCCTCTAATTTTATTGTGGGCACAAATAATTTTTTTAAATTAAACAAATATTAATATGTTAAAAGTTATTTAATATTAAAACTGTTTATGGATAATTACATGTATTTATTATATTTATTATAGACAGATAGATAGTTTATTGAAGTTAAAACTCCAGAGCCAGCTGAATTTAATATGCCAACTTTCACAAAATATTTTAAAAGGCTTATATGAAGTTCAACCGCGCGGTCATCGCTTTTAGCGGTATAACTCATTTTAATAGGCATAATGTCAACATCCACACCCGGTTTTGAAGAGACCGGGATCTTGTGAACATTTTGGTGGGAAATATGATTTAGTTGGAGCGAAAAAAATCCCGTCATTTTGCCATTTTTTCAGTGCACTATGCTTCGACTGAGCCAATTTTGACTTCTACTGAGTATGTATCTATTCGCATGCTCTTCTGTTAATGCATGGTCTGGCAAATTATGAATTACTTTTCGGAAATCCACACTCGGATCCCAGTAATATGGTTATTATTCTATCTAGAAACGTTAAAATATTTTAATAACTTTTAAAAAAAAGTACCGTCATTTTTACCTTGAAGTGAGCAATTTCGTATAAAGGCTTATATGGAGTTCGGCCGCGCGGTCATCGCTTTAAGCGTTCTAACTCATTTTAACAGGGGCAATGTCAACATCCACACTCGCTTTTGGAAACTTTGGAATCTAGTAAACATTTCGGTGGGAAATTTGCTTTGGTTCGAGCGAAAAAACCTCCGTCATTTTGCACTTTTCAGCCAGAAAGATCTCCGTTTAATCCCAAACATTAGTTATGCATACCGTTCTTAAAACTAAAACAAAAGCCAAAACAATAGAAATCCAAAAGCAAAACAATAGCGCATACATACATAATTATGAGTAACAGTTCATTTTGGTAACGCGCACGCCCGGAGCAAATGTCTCGTCTGAGGGATCAATATTTTGGAATGAAATGCCAAAGCGCTATTTTCAATAGGCACTTTGGCAGCTTTTATATATTAAATAACAACCACAATAGGACTTCTCCTTCTGCACGAATTTTTTTTCTTTGCCTTGAACTTTGCACGAATTTTTTTTCCTGGCATTTTCCCTTGCGCGAATTTTTTTTTGGTTTTTTCCCCACCCCCCCCCATCACTTTTCTAATGGTCCGTCCCTTACATACTTCTGTAGCTGTTGTTCTATGTACTGTGTATCAAATAATTGCTAATTCAATTCACTATTCGCTTGAATGGTTGAGATTGCAGGAGTTAATAGGATACAGGTCATGAGAATTACGAAATTGATTACAAAAGTTAAACATGAATATTCAAGATGAAGCAACATATTCTTTGCAAATATCATAAGCAATGTACGCGAGAAAATCAATAATGATCAATTTACAGCATGTACTAAGAGCTACTAAGACAATATTTTCAGTGTTTGAGTACTATTTTTTTATATTGAAAAATATCCTCTTAAGATCTGCGTGTCAGTTGTTCAGCTACTTGAAATCTTTTTTTTTTTTGCAAAAGGTAGATTAAAGAATAATTTATGTAGCTTTGTACATAAGCTTAAGATTGCTTGCCTTTAAATGAAGGTTGTTTCAATTAAAGAGCGCATTAAAGAGCGGATTAAAGTGCGGTGATTTGAGCTAGATTTCTTAATCGTTCTTCTTCTTTGAGCCTTTCCTGTAATCAGTGTTTGCTCTCGTTGCGTCTATAAACAGAATCATTTTGTCTAACACTTCCAGTCGGTGTCGCCTCTTCTGATAGGTTTCGTTCAGAATTTTAATGGATGCATTTGTTCAGGCTGTTCGAAGTCTTTGTAATCGATGCTGTCGTTGTTTCTTCGTTGCTCGATCGCGTTGAATTTCAAGTCGCCGTTCTCGCTCCAGCGGAGTTTCGGTGGTTAATCTTCTCGAGAAAGGATTTCAAGCCACTTGTTCAATCCAGCGTTGTTGTATTTGCTGTTCTTTCTCATTTGCATCAGGAATATTGGTCGTGTTTCACCGAGAGCGGGGGGGGGGGGGGGGGGGGGGGTTGGAAGCCTATCCCATGATGCAACGCAACGAGTTACCGGCGACATTTGAAGCGAATAAACAAACTTTTTGTAAAATGTCATATTTCGGTGATTTTGCCGGTAGTCTCATTTTATGGTTTTAATTATGGGTGACTTGGGAATCAGAGAAATAGTTCGTTGGTAACAGAAAAGAACTACAATGCAAGAATTTCATTTATATTTCTAAGTTTAATCCTCGTTTCTCATCCTTAGAAAATATCATTTTCCGCTCGTAGGAAAATGGCGATCATCCCCGAAAATACCAGGAAAGTGCAGTTGTACCTCCTTCTTAATCGAAGCATCACTAGCATTTTAACATTAATAACGTATTCCTTAATATCATAACGACTTAAAACATCAGATCCCTCCAGATCCCTCCAGGTTTTTCAAGCTGAATAAAACCATCAAAGTGTGTGTACTTTCAGTCAATGCTTTGAATTGACGGCGAGCTGATTTAGGAAATTCGCGCACGTTTGCAGAGTTGAATATGAAAATTTTTTGAGGAATAAAACGAATTTAGACCGAAGCAAGTTCAAGTAAATGAGTATAAAAAGGGTTACATTGTATTTCCAAAAGCCGTCTTGAACAAAGGTTATAGCGGAAAAAATCTTGGCAAATGCATCAGTGCTGAAAGCTCAAATCACTACAAAACACGCAGCAAAATTAAATATATGCGCGCGCTATATCGCGCGTACAAGCTAGCTGTACGCGTCAGTTACAGTTTTTCCCGTCGTTGACATCAGAACTACTGTGTCTAGCTAAAACCGTGGATAAAACAAATAGCTATTAAGAGAAGAACTTTTTTCCCAAAGGTTTTCAGTTTTTTAGAGCACTTATTTGGTTAACACAGTGCAAGAGTGTCGTCATATGCGTGGACAAGCAGTTGGATGCTTACGCGTTCAAGCGCGCGCAAATTTCGTTTGTCGTGTCATCATTCAAACAAATTTTCGAAAGCATGTATCTGTTCGTTGCAAGAGAAGTTTTCTTGACATTGCAAATCCTGACAAAAGAAGACCGACAGACAAGAGGCCTTTAAAAGGGCGTCTTGACAGCCACTGAGCTGCTTGCCTCGGCGATCACTGGCAAATGCGAGGTCACGTGATGAGACATTATGGGATAGGCTTCCAACCCCCAACCGTCAGCCCGGCCGCCTCATGAATAAACATGAGAGCGCTCCATTGTCAGCGGTCACGATTTTTGTTGCTAGGCAACTGCACGACATCTTCAGTATATATATATATATATATATATATATATATATATATATATATATATATATATATATAAACTTTTCGCTCGATTGCGCGCGGCTCAGCTCCCGAGACCCGAGCACCCGAGCGGCCTTCGGCCGCCAAATTTATTAACCTCGCTACGCTCGGGCCTTCGGCCCTCGCTTCGCGAGGAAAAATATCAAAATGACTCTGGGGCGGTTTCTTCACCTGGGGGAACATTCGCTGGCTTCGGGAAGTCCGGGATCTTTTACAGCAGATAACATCTCCCAGACAAATAGAACAGACGAACTTTGGCAGCAAAACACTCTTTACTACTCGGAAAAAAAAGTAAATAAGAAGCAAAGGACCGCGAACGAAAATGCTGCCGGGGTACATATAGTCTCCTACGTAGCCGTTATTAGGGCTCGTCACGCAACGCTCCTCACCCACTAACTCATACATAAGTAATGAAGTATGCATGCATAATAAATGTATGGGGTTATACGGAAATTTTTCCCTTTGGGATAAAGCGAGTTTAGTGGGGGAGGAACGTTGCGTGACGCGCCCTAATAACGGCTGCGTAGGAGACTAACCTGAACCGTTTGCAAGGAAAAAACTTGACCTGTTAGCATGCAGGTAGCGTATTTAAACCAAGCGGTCTTCTTAAGTTGTAAACAAACACAACACGTATAAAAGAAGAAACGTGTGAATACAAGAGAAATCCTCTTGCTAGGGTAACCTACTCGGCACTTGGGTTGAAATAAAAATTGAAGTTTTAACATGTGAACCCGAGACGCTTAGGGTCAGTCATTATTATATAAAATGAAAAGTAAAAAATAAAAAATAAACAAGATTGTTTTTTGCATCATCACCATCATCATTACACTTCGCCTTTTTTACCCAATATACTCTGAGATCATCATAAACTTTCGGTTTAAGCGGGGATCTAAACACCGTGAACGATTTGCAAATATTACACAGGGACACATCTATGTTATTATGAGTCACTTTGAGTGTTCTTCGCCATTTAAAATACTCATTGTAGGTTATGCTGTTTTTGTCCAGATGCTGAAGGTATCCTGTTAAATGTTTTACAGTTTTGAAGTTCATAGCATTGATGTAGGACCGTGTAATAGCCAGCCTTGTATAGTTAGCACCTCCCAGCACAACAGGAATGACATTTTCATTACCTGTCGGACTGAAATGCAAAGGTTCAAGAGGTAATTCATGCATTGATCGACTGAAGAAGCGTAACATCTCACCACCCTCCTACCCCCTATCCAGTGTTGTATCGTTGGTCAGGTAGTCTGCAGGCAACAACAAACACAACTTTAGTTGGGGGGGAGGGGGGGGAGGGGGTCGGGTTTGTTATTTTACCTAAACGTACGCCTTTAAACGACAGTGTCTCAACAATTTCGTCGCCGATGAGCTAACAAAGTTGTTGAGGTACCCTATCAGAGGATCATATTTGGCAATATATAAAATGTTTCTACAGGAGCTTTTTACTTCTTGATTTCTACCGTTGTTTAGTGAAAGATGCATCATTTTTTACATGAATTAAATAAAATATTTACCAGTATTGCCATACTGTGGCAGTGAAACAAACCCCTTTTTAACCCGAAGGTTTTCATTTTCATTTTAGCGAAGCAAGCTCCAGCGCGAGTAAAATCAAAACCGAAGTAATTACTCTAGCCAATCACAGCAGAGGCAGACAATGCAACGAACCAATCGGAATTTGAAGCAGATACACTGATGTAGACAGCGATAAGCACTGGAAAACACGTGCGAACTAGGCACGACTGGATTTGCTTCTGATTGATTAAAAAAGTGGGCTAGCGCGTTATTTTTTAGCTAATCACAATGCGTATTAATCCAAAACTTTAGAATTTGCAAATTACTTTCGCAACTCAATTGATAACCGCTCTGAAAGCACTTATTTCAAAGCCTGAGTGAGTCTCACAGTGAGAACGGGCTCGACGCAAGCATAAACAAAAGCGCAAGAACAAGAGCACGGACAAAATTTTTCCTTTTTTTGTCTCGTTAATGCGCGCATGCGCAAACTAGATATAGGTATGAGTATAGATACATGTAGAAATGGTGTCCCTAAGTTGTTAACTTTAGTCCGGGGGGGGGGGGGGAGGGGTACTTCTTTATACAAGCTATATAAAGGCATTAAGGATATGGTTGGTAATACCGGTTAGGATTTCAAGAAGGGCGTCGCACACCGCCACTAAAATTTTCGGGGAGTATCCCCGAACCTATTGTTAATTTCGCTAGGGAATCGGTATGTCATGATGTTATTAACTTTTGATGTCTCACGTTACCCATCAATCTTTCAAATGTGTTTTTGTAAAGTCGATGTGTCCGAGACGGGTTAATTGATCTTCAAAGGCTCAAGAAATTGGTGTTTTTCTTGTAAATCATTTGTGGTAAAGCCATTGGTGCTACATTAGTAGGGTAAAAAAGGTCAAATGTCGACAAATGATTGTTGTTCCGAAACTTAGTTTGAGAATTTCACGGTGTATTTTTAAAATGAATGCAGACGTTTTGAGGAAGCTAAATCCCACGGGAAAGTTTGTGTTTTCATATGAGCGATAAAATTCAGCTATAATCAATTCAGCGAAATAACGAAATATAATATCAAATTTATTGAACACTGTTGAGAGATTGGACACACTGTAAAGTATAAATCATATGTCACGTTCAATTCTCGCCCAGAGCGCAGAGTGAGGTTTTGTGTTTAGTTAAATATACGTATTACATTCGTTTACCAAGTTTGTTCCCGAACGTTTTTTGTGTGTTGACAGTTTGTCGTGATTTTTGAGGAAAGAAGTAATTAGTAACTTCATTTTCTTAAATGAATGGCTAAATGTTGAGGTCTCATGATTATATGCAATAGCATGCAATAGTATGCAAGAGAGGTCAGATATTTTGCTGATTTAGCTAAGTAGAAATCTAATTTCGGTTTGATTATGCAAGAGTATGGAAGAGAAAGCTTGCATGAATTTTGGGTTTTGTTCTATCTAGCTTGGAAAACTGAATCATTGCCATTACGGTTTGATTATGCAATTGTATGCAAGGTCATGCAAGAGATGTCATAATTTTGCTGATTTAGCTAACTAAAGTTTATCATTTTGTGCAAACGTACAAGTTTTTATTTGGTTTAATTCACTCTATAATTTCACCAACTTTTCATATCTCGCGTTGCGGCTTTATATTTAACCATGCAAATGCCCTCCAGGAGAAGGGAGGGTAGCTAAAATTACAGCAGGTTGTATGGCAAACGCTCGCTAAAAGAAACTAACGCTCTGGATTTAGGAATCACACATTGATAAACCATACATTCCTCGCATAACATAATTTCCTACCGCAAAGATAACGCCTAATTTTACTGAACTGACTACGATATTCTAAAACCCTGTTTTAAAACATAGTTTATCAACCACAATGAATAGCTTTGACCTCTCAGGGCATGTCATCATGACATGTTTCTTCAAGCAAGAAAATTGCCGGTAATTGAAAAGAGCACTTCAAAATAAGAGGCGTTCATTTGGCCTTGTATATAAAATAAATATGAAATTTGGTGAATTTTGTTCGGCCGACGAGCGTTGTTTATGTTTGACCTTAATTACTAAGTCATGTTAGGCCCAGTTCAAACGTCAAACTTCACATGTGCTAGCCTCTTCCAGGCGTTCAGTTAGTGGGGCGCGAAAGAAAAATTGGGCGCAGGAGAAAAGAAACGAGGGGAGGCTGGGGAGAGGGTTCTTTCGCGCCCTCTCCCCAGCCTCCCCTCGGTTTTTTCTCCTGCGCCCGATTTTTCTTTCGCGCTCCACTAACTGAACGCCTGGAAGAGGCTACACATGTGCCGAACCTAATGCAAATTAGCAAGAACAATAGATTTTGCTTATTTGCATTAGGTTCGGCACATGTGAAGTTCGACGTTTGAACTGGGCCTAAGGTCACCACTGAAACTCGAATGCTCATTTCTTTGACAGCATACATGTCAGCCACACTAACATTACTATGAATAAACTTATCACAACAGAGCGAAGGAGCGCCAAGCGCGGTGAGTATTAAGTATTTAGTTGTCAAAACGAGCAAGGATATCGGTACTAATTCACAACAAGAAGAAATTAAATCTGACGAAAAGTTTAAATACAAACCTCACATTTTCGCTGTAGATTTAAAATTGAATGAGCTTTTGTATATGTTCACCTTGCATCTCTTCACACAAAATCTTCAGAGCTCAAGTAATTACCCACGGTAACATTACTATGAACAAGCCAAACACAAAAGAAAGGGCAGGAGTACGCGCCAAGATTTTATTATCTCTTGCCAAAATGAGCAAGAGCAAGAACATTGGTGATAATTAATATCTACTTTGAGGAAAGATTACAGCAAATATGATTCGACTTCAGAAGAGTTCAATAGTCACGGTGAACTTGAGACGACTATAAATTTCGGGATATTTGTAAGTTTTTACAAGGATTGTATGGTGCAGAAAATAGCTGGAATCAAATTACAAATGAAACATATTAACGTCGTAACCTGGAGCCATAGTTTTCAGCGTCGATTCACTATGCTTTGTTCGAGTGGAAGCGATTCCGGCAAATGTTGCAGGTGAGGTCAGAAATTTGTTTTTTACAATTTTATTTATTAGCCCATACATTTCTTTCTAAGCGTTGGTGACCTTGGTAGTCATTTTATTTCGGAGATATTCGATACCGCTGGTAGTTCACGCGCTCGAACGTCCGTCTTTTCTGCCTATTCTTAGCTCGGGGGTAACTCAAATCCTTTTCAGTTTCTAATCCTACAAACGTTATCTACTCACATCAAATAAACGTCTTTAAAACAGGTCACGTTATATGAGGGTGGCAAAAGGGGGGTTACCGATCACGTATCACGCCGAATTTTTAAGTGAAGTCACGCATCACGGAGAAAATTTTTAACCAATCACGCGTCACGTAAATAAGGAGTAATCCCGCATTAAAATGGTAACAAAACAACGTAGAGTCGGCGTAGGCTTGCCTATTAAATGCATTGATATTGTATTCAATTTTTTTTGGAAGGATTGCATGTTAATTCACGAATCTTAAAATGAAATAAAGGGTGTTGGCGGGCCTAACACCGGCCTAGCACAAATACTACTAGCGCGTGGTGTGGTTGTTATGACCTTTGTTCACTCGTTTTTTTTTTGCTGGTTTAACTTTTACAGTTTAGCCCTGACTAGTATATCTTATAAAAGATCTACCCCTCTTGTGTGAAATAAGGGGAGGCTCTTTATAGATTTGTCTTAGTAAAGGTTGTGATTCTATTAAATGCCATTTGTCCATGAGGATCTGTTTTAAGTTAGGTACACATGGGTTGTATTGGGTAATACATGTATTTTTTTTGAGAGCTTTTGTTTTGCCTTTGAGAGCTGACTTTCTGTTAGAGAATATTACTTCTGAGAGCACCTTCTCGATGAGATTGTTGGGGTAGCCTCTTAGCCGTAGGTTTGATTTGAATTTATTGATGTTTTCCTCGAAAGTTTCCTTTGAAAAGTTCGTTCAATTCTGAGGAGTCTAAGGGCCTCTCCTTTGAAGAAACCTTTCTTGACTCCCGGTGGGTGACAAGATTTAAAGTGCATGTATTTCTTCTTAGCATTATCGCCTTTATTTCGTTTTGCTTGTCTTTTGCGGTCAATGTGTTTCTTATTCAGATATTTTCGTGTATCTGAGACCTTCTGTTTAATTTCTTATCAAGACTCAGGGAGCACACAAGGATGAGATTCAACTGTTTATTATTGGCATTCTCAAGTTCTGACATGTTTTTCACCACTGAGCTCGAATTATTTCTGTATGAGCTGGACTCTCTCTTGTACATTTACGAGTGGCTTAGTGCCTTGTTCTTAGGCTGATTGACATGGCTTATTACCCAACTCGCTCTTCTTCTTTGATTTGAATCAATGTTACGATAGTGGAAATTGATTAGTGCTCCTAGTAATTTCTGTTCTGCCTGACATGTTGCCTGCTTTCTTATGGTTCCGATTTCCTTCTTGAATTCTTCGTCGGCTCTGATAAGTACGCTTTGGCGTTGTAGCGTAACGTCTTAGGACATGTCCGGCTTCTACCCTGTGAGCTTCGAGTTTTCTGATTGCGTTTTCTGATTTCTCAATTCCGTCCTCGCCGTGCCAGGAACGGATTCTCTGGACCCACCACGAAGATCAAAGGTCAAGAAAAGACTGGACAGACCTTCAATTAGACAATTTACGTGGAGTACTTTGAATGTGAGCTTCTAGTTTTTCAAAGAATGTCGAAAGCATTCACGTATCACGGAAAAATAAAAGGTAAATCACGCGTCACGCGCTTCTAAAATAGCAAATCACGCATCACACTGCGCTATCTGATCACGCATCACGCCGTTAATTTGGGCACAATCACGCATCACGCGGTTAATTTTAGGGCAATCACGCGTCACGTAAAACCCCTTTGCCACCCTCTTATATGGATAGGTGTCTTAATTTAATGGCGCCTCACACATACCGCTTGTCACACCAACCCGCGCGATATCACGCAACGTTACCTTTCATATGAGGCGGTTTACCAATAGCGGCGAACTATATGACAGAAGACAACCAGAACAGCACATATTTTTCGATCGTTAAAAACAGAACTTACTATAATAAGCAACTAGTCAGAACAAAATTTTCTATTTAATCTTTAATGTCTTACAACCTCATTATAAAAACCAAACTAGTCCAATTAGCCAAGCTTACCCACTTTGCCAACATACCTTCAAACTCGGTATCAGTACATCTGGCAAACCAGCCCAAAGCACTAAATTAGCAATCCACGCTAGCAAAACAAAACCAATCAAAGTAGTCAAACCCTTACCATTAAAAAATAGTTTGAAAGTTAGAGTGATTTTACTTCATCTGTGAAACACTATCTAACAATTAGTGTGTGATAGTCCAAATTAAACAAAAGAAAACAATGGAATTATAGTCTAATAGTGCGTACTATTCTACTAACTATTTCACAGATAAAGTAAAATCACTCTAACACTTTTATTCTCACGCACTAACTAAATCAACACTGATGAAAAGCCTGAAATTACTCCTCTCGCTTTCGTGGTGATGTATGCTGCACCTTCAGAGATTATCTCTTACGTCTTTAGAATCAGTTTAGTTATGCCGTCATTTGTTTGCGAACTCCAAAAAAAAAAACCGCTACGCTTTCCTTGTCTCTGTTGTAAGATAACTACTGGCCCCTTAATTTACCCTTAATTAAAATTCACCTTACCTTGTTTCGCGTTACCGAGATGACTCTTAGAGCCCTTTGATCTTGTGCTTGCGCAACCTCGTTCCCAGGGCTTTTCCCTTCGAGAGAGGGGCGGGCGGGAGGGAAAAGCCCTGGGAACGAGGTTGGTGCTTGCGCCTATGCTTGCGTCATGTTCGTTTGCACTTGACGCAAATCGTATGCTTGCGCTTGCGTCGCTAGCAAAAATCAAGGTTAAAATATCCTTTTTTGCTTGTAATAATATACATGAAAAAATTACTCGACTCTGATTGGCTAAGAGCAGTGCAGTTCAAGTGTAACACCAGTGCAAAACGTGTAACACCGGTGTAAAAAGTGTAACACCAGTGCAAATTACAAATCGAAAAAAAATTTTTTTTTTGCCAAAAAAAAAAAAAGAAAAAAAGATTTCCAAAAAAAATTTTGCAAAAAAAAAAAAAAAAATTCCAAACAAAAATGGATGCAATTTTTTTCACGTATAATTATTAATAAGTAATCATACGGTTTTCTCTTTCAATTTGGGATTAATTTGCACTTGTGTGTTTTTCAAAAAGCTCAAATTGCACTCGCCGAAGCGGCTCGTGCAATATTGTATTCACTATAAGAGGCATGAAATGGGCTTATAAGCATCTATAATTCATTAATAACTTTCAACTAGTTCCATTTTGTTTATTTTCACGGCTTATCTGAAATAGCGTGACGAATTGCGTGACACATTTACAACCTTTATAAATCGAAAACGAAACATCGTTAAAACCTGAAACTTTTTGTGAAAGATTATAACACTGGTATCTACATACCATGTTAGAAACAGTTTTGTAGGATGTATACTTTAGATTTTTTAAATTTTTATGACGTCATGTGAAAACGCTTGATTGTCTTTATCGCATGAATACAATGCGGTGGAGGCTTAGGCCCAGTTCAAACGTCGAACTTCATATGTGCCGAACCTAATGCAAATGAGCAAAATCTATTGTTCTTGCTAATTTGCATTAGGTTCGGCACATGTGAAGTTCGACGTTTGAACTGGGCCTTAGGGCGCTTACCATTTGTCAGAACTGCCCGGCCGGACCGCTCAATTCGTAAATATTATTCCATCATTTGCCAGAACTGGCGGCTAGACTGGTAAATTTGGAAATAGTATGCACCCTTTTGATGGACTTGTAGAAACAACTCTTCAAAACGATGCATTTTAGTTACAAACGGACCGGTCTGGCCGGCTAGTTCTGACAAATGGTAAGCGCCCTTAGACTGTGAGTAGTCAGGGGGCTCTCATTTTTCTTTTAGAAGGCCCCATTTACACCAACGGTTAAACATATTTAAATGTTGTTTAGTTTAACTACGTTTTTAGTCTCTCTGAACGTTATGACTCAAACTACCTGGATTGGTAATAAAAGTAAATAGTTTCTTTTCGTAAAGATTTCACTCTAAATATTACGGGAGGTTGGAGTTTTTTTCTAAACAAGAAGGTATACACAGCTTGAACTCGTAACGTCCTTAACCCAATGCAGTATAGATTGATTCGCGAGTGTTTTGAGTGCTTTTCGAAAACGCGATGCTTTGCAGACACACGCGCGTGATACACGCGATGGCGTAATTTTGCTAAAAATAGCACAAATTATCCTTCACGTGGGCACAAGCAGCTCTAAAAAAATTACATGTTTGCGGCCTCCATCCCCGATTATGGCTCCTGTATGAATTTAATTTGGGCTCCGTGATCCATCTCCCGGAGCTATAAGGTTCATTCTAGCCTGAGTAGAAGTCTTTTCTATTCCGAGAGTGCGGAAGGCGTGTGAAGGCATAGGGCGCGAAAAGGAGCAAAGAAAAAATGGAGAAGCGGGGAGGAGAGAGGAAGAAAAGGAACGCTTTCCCGAACGCACGAACGGCAAAAAAAGGAGCGGGAAGGAATGGAACATTTTGATTTGTCGAATAGAAATGTATCTATATGTATCACAACCATCCGGTTCACGCTTAGATCAAATACGACCGAGGCCGAAGAAAATTCCTTCAAAATTCCTTCAATTTTGCTGTTCAGGAAGCTTCTTTCGCGCGCGTCCCCGGGGACACGCCACAATGACAAGTAACACCGAACACGCATGCGTATTCCATCCACGCGCGAAAATTTTGTGTCGAGTGCGCTAAAAAATCGTGCGAGCTTTTGGGCTTTTGTCGAGTGGGCAGTTTGTTTTGCAGTGTTCAGTCTGTTCTGCAGTGATATCACCTGTTCTACTAATACACTCTGTGAACAACTTGCACATGGCTTCCATTAGGCCAACAGTATCTTTAAGTCAGCACACTCCGTTTTGCAGAAGCAATTGCGATCTCAAGCACCACGATTTGGTTGCAGCTTTGTTCATAGACGGACGTTTCGCGATCTCGCGAATTGATCCTTTGACAGGTTTGCCATTTGTACTAAAGCAGGCCATAGACTGTGCAAAACTGTCCGGCTGGGACCAAAATTGTTTTATCCCAGATCCTTCTGAGCCTCTCAGATGTCCACTTCTGTTCCTTGCGTGTGCATTCGGAAAGACTGGAGTCGTGGAAGGACTTTTGCGAAACAATTTTAGTCCATGCGTGTTAAACCAAGATGGCGAGACAGCCTTGCATTTTGCAGTGAAGCACTTCCATTTAAACAAAACCACGGGGCAGCAGCTTGGACGAGACGGGAGAAAAGAGGCGTTTGAGAAGGTGGTAAAAATTCTCACCGACTTTGATCCAAAGATCATGGCTCTCAAGGATAAAAATGGACACACTGTTTTTCACACGTCCGCCGCCTACGCGAGTTCGTACAGGAAAAAAATAGAGTTTTACCAGTTTTGCACGAAATACCTGATAAAGCGGTTGGCAGAGCTCGAAGACGACTCCGTATTTACAAGGAAGGAAGTGATGGACATCATAAATTCCCCTGAGAACCACAATGGTAATTCTGTGTTGCATATTTTAGCTGGGAACTGTGTGTACTTTGAGGTGTTAAAGTTTGCGGGAGATTTGTTGTTTCGTGGGAAGTTACCAGAAGGCAAGAACAGCCACGGCAAAAGCATCCTTTCTATTGCCTGGGAGTCTAATCCAAGAGAAGCTGTGAAATTTTTTACCATTTTGCAGTCGAATAATGATGAACAAGAGCCAGGTGAGAAAATTGGTGAAAAACTTGCAGTTTATGTATTAGGACTTTTAAATTTTTAAATTGACATTGAAGTCTAAATAAATTTTTTTGTTACAAGTCAGAGACACTGGATTTTTAATGACTTAAATGGTACCTGCCATTTCCTACAGCGCAATGTTGCAATATTGCACTTTGTTTTTTGTTCAGGTATTTGCTGTTATGTAGCAGTAATGACACATACAAAGGAGGTTCTGTTTGTTATTGTGACTGTTCCAAATGCGAATGCTTAAAGGTGAAGTATTGCAGGCAACAAAATTGTGCAACTTGTTGCAAAACTATTAGGTTGCAGGTTGCAGCACCAATGTTGCATGTATTTACGACCAACCAATGACCAACGCGCGCAACATAAGAATTAATTGTTGCGTGCATAGGTGGCAATACATGCAACATTAGGCTGCAACTCGCAATGCAACATTGTGCAACAAGTTGCATAAATTTTTTTGCAAATCAATCAATTAACTTTGGAGCAGTTTTCAATTGAGTGTCGTAAAATCAAAACCAAAGTAATTACTGTGACCAATCACAACTGACGCAGATCCAATGAACCAATCAGAACTCGAAGCAAATACATGTCACCGGTGCCAAGCATGGGAAAACATGTAAGTGCAAGTCACGATTGGTTTTGGTTTTAGTTCTCATTGGTTGGTAAAGTGGTGCGAGATTTTTTAGCCAATCACAGTGTTGCAATGTGTACTTCCAGAAAAAATCCATACCCACCCCATGGAAGGTCAGCGGAAATTCCAAGGGGGAGGGGGGTCTTGAAAACCAACATTTTAGAAGCAAAGTATGAAGCTAAGCTGGAATTTCCTGGGGGGACGGAGGGTGCTAAACAAAAAACCTTCCGTGGGGGGAGTATGGATATTTTCTGGAACTGCACAATGCAAAACCAAAGTAATCACAAAATACTTTCGACGCTCAATTGAAAACCACTCTATAGGTCACTTCGAAAAATACCTCACCAGCCTCACCAGGGTGTAATTATTGAAGTCTCCTTTGTTAGAATGGCACAATGGAATTCAGAGTACATGGCATGGGACATAGCGTTGTGTGTTCATATACAGTCTTTTGATTAAACGTTGTCATTGAAATCGGTCTCATCCCTACGCGACCAGACCGAAAAGGATTATGGAGAGAAATCAATTCACATTTAATAGCTGCACATTATCAAAATACGGAACGTCCTTTACGGAATATGTATTGAAGCGACTCTTGCCTTTGCGAAGCACGCGAAGACAAATGTAAATTTTGTTCTCCATTGTAAATGCGATACAGAACAATTAATCAAGCATTTTAATTCACCCATACTCCCTTTCGGTCTGGTCGCGTAGGGGTAAGACCGATCAGTGACAACATTTAATCAAATGACTGTATGTTGTAGGTTAAAATTGTTTTAGGTTAAAATTATTTCAAACTACATGTAGGTTAATTTTTATTTTCCTTTGTCTGAGATTATGTTAATGAATCTGGGACAAAGAAAAATAAAAATTTACCTAGTTTGAAATAATTTTTAACCTAAAATTTTAACCTACAACATATACAAATTAAGTGCACCATATGCAAATTGCCAAGAAGTTGAAGCTTAGCACATGCAGTTCCTGCTGAGAACAAAAGCAATTGGAAAAATCAGGCTTACATCAAGCACCACCCAAACCTGCACTTTAAAGAGTTTAATGGTATTTTTCGAAGTGGCCAAAAAGCCCATAATTATATTACTTCATCTTAATAACCAGGAATGATGTGATACAAAGGCAACATTAATTGATATCTTGACCTGTACAGTCAGTGTAAGAGAGGGGAATCACAGGGCTCTAAGAGCCATCTTGTGAATAAGAAACGACACAAGGTTAAGTCCACACATTGGTTTTAATTTTCCACACTGAGTTTGAAGTCAAAGCAGTAAAATAGATTTAGAGCCAAAACATCTTAGCATGACATGAATATGCATTGTGTGTAAAAGGCTGTCTAGACAACTGGATGGCATAATTACACTGGGAAATTAAAATAAGTTTACTACAGCAGGCATCTTTTAACATGCAATACACTGGAGAATTAAAAAAGTTTCAGATGTTGGAACAAGTGAAAATTTGCATATCTTTCCCTGTCTCATTCAACGGTTTGCACGTTCACGAGAGAATAAAAGGAAGAGGAAACGTGGGAAAGGGGAAGGTAGTGCTACAAATATAGCATTTATATGTGAAAGAGGAAAATCAGTAGAAATTTAAAAAAATGTACAATGTACATTATTGCATTATAATTTGCAGTAACAAACTTATAAGCATTTGAGTGAAAATCAAAACAAAGTAGATCATGCTTTTTTTTTTGGATGAAACTATTGCATATCACAGCTCCAGCAGCAGGGCTATTATCTAGTTTTGAGGTAGCTGGCTACGCAAGAAAAGTATGTGGTCATAAACTCAAGATAACCATCACATGGCTGTTGTCCTTCAGTCATTTTCAAACTTTGAGTTGCTGGTCATTTCCACTCCCGGAGGGGGTACTCAACATGCTCTAACCCAAGGTCCAAACCTTTACCCTTTCATAATACCATTTTTGACAGGAAAGGTACCCCTTTCATTGAAAATAGTACCCCTTTCATAAGCCTTTACGTGCGTCTGTTTGATACATTTTGAAAGGCCCTTTTTATAATACTTAAATGGCAGTTTTCCCTACCCTTTTGTATACTTCAACTCTTGCTTTCCCTACCCTTTCCTATACTTTGTGAAATCCTTCAACTCATGAAATCCCTACCCTTTCATATACCTCCAGCCTCAAAAAGGTACCCCTGTCAGGCAGAGCATCCCCGTATAGCCCATTTTAGGGAGTACCCACCCCCCCTCCTCCCACCCCCATGGGTTTTCACTGCAGTTGTAGACTAATGATAACCAGTTTCTGGCTGCTAATAAGTGATAGACCTGTAGCAGAGGTCTCTTTCTTAAGACTAATTTGGGCAGCACAACTTTGTTACATGCAATTTTTTTTGTAGTGTGCACTGCCTGCATCAGGCAAAAATTGTATGTAGCTTGCATCATATAACATTGTATGTGGCTACGAATGTCGTAGGGTTTTAAAACATGTTTCAAAATCCTATAACTTTTTTCGTGTAGCATGCAACAGTTGTGGGCGAGTTGTAGGCTGATTTAGACAATGTGATTCATGTTCTTTGTATGGCATGAGCAGGTTGCATGCAATAGTTGTAGGCAAACGTTGTGCTGTCTAAATTAGCCTTTATGAAATCACAGAAGCAAATTAATGCATCAATGGGGAAGCTGCCAACAGAGTGACAAGAACTAGTAGTAATGTCTGTGAGAACTAAGTTCAAATCTCCTGTTACCTTCTCACAAATGACAGTGTTTTCAACAAGTACCATTCTTTATTTACCAGAGAGATCAGCTGAAATCACAGAGTGCGGGGAAGAAGAAACTAATGATGACGGAATGTCAACAGATGGTGTACAACTGGCTGATAACCCTGAAGATGCTACCACAGAAAAACCACCCTATGAGCTTGCTGTACCTGAAGTTGAGTCAGAAGATGATGCTCATTCAGACTGCATACCATACATTGACCAGGTCTTCTCGCTGTCATGTGATGAATGTGGTTTACATGGTGAGAGATGCAGCTGCAGCAAAAATGCAGGAGATGCCATCAAAAACCAGGTTTTTGCAATGCCAGGTGAAAAATTTGTGGTTAGTGGCAAGAACTCGGATTATTGTAAGAACCCAGAAGATGCCATTACTTCAAGCAAAGTTAAAATCAAGGAATCTTGCGTGGAAGCCATTTCCGCCAGTTCAAATGAACACTCCGATAAAGTTAGTGCTGCTGACAACTCATTTTTGGAATTTGTTACAACGGAAGGGCTGGGACTACATGCACAAGCAAAAAAAAATATCGTGGGGGTGGTTCTGACTGAGTACTCAGATGAACTATGCAAAGTAGAAGGCAGCATTCTAAAGTTGGGGCAGCTAATGAAGGAAGAAGAAATGGCTCTGAGGCAGACAAAGGAGAGAGAGATTGCCTTGGAAAAGGAACTTGATTTTTTAAAAAATGAAATTTTGACAAGGCAAAGTTGCCTTGTGGATTTGAGGCAACAAAGTGATGTGTTGCTTGAGGAGAAGAAAACTTTAAAAAGAAAAGTTTCCCATTGCGAGGAAATCCAGGAACAGCTGGAGAATGATTGTTTTAAAAAGGTACGATCAGAGTGAAAACTGCATTTTAAATGTTTTTGTGAACAACACATTTTTAGAGTCATTGTCAGGTTGCTTTCCAGATCTATGTGTATTCAATTCTATTTTTAACTGATTGTTGAGCAGATGTACATGTAAGTAACCACAAAGAAAAATGTTGTTTTATGGCTATCAAGGAATATTACATTTTATAAAGTGGTAGACCAATCTACTTAAATATTGGTCAATTACGTTATTGTTATGTTATCAAAGTATTTTACAGTGCGATGCGCCTTGCCGTGAGCACCCAACGAACATTTTTACAAGTTAGCCAATCAGAGAATGCAAATTTGATTGACGAGCACGCCTCCTCACAGAAATGAGCAACGTGGAATGTAATCTTGTCGCTTCGTGTTTATCACAGGAATGTAAAAATAGTTACAAAATACAAGTATTTTATTCACTTTATTGCGCTTCACACAAATCCACAGTTATGAAAATGATTATAACAATTAGCTGGTAATACCATGCAAACTTGTAAAAAAGTTTGTTGGGTGCTCACAGTATTAAAGGCGTGTCGCACAGTAAGAATCATCTGTTAAGAGGAAAAAAACTTATAATAGTTAATTTTTCCACAAGTGATGGACATTGATGAGATATTTGTTACTGTTGTAGTTATGCCAGAATGAGATTGAATAGTTCTGAATTACATTTTCATATTTATAACCAGAGAGATTTTGGCGTAAATTAAAAACAGCCACCCTTTCACTGCCAGGGGCATCCAAGATCAAAACTGAAAACAAATCCCAAGTTTCCTTTAAAGAGACAAATAGTACCACAAAACATTATATAACGTACAGCACCACAGGAAAGTACTGCTCAGTGCGGTTCTTTTTTAAGGGTTTCATCCACCGACCTGAAGGTTAGAAATGTTGCACATGATTCATGATTTGACTCTTGAAGTCAGTGGAAGGGTTAATAACACAACTATGTTCAGTTATATATAGAGGACGGATGATATTTATTATGTATTATGCTACCCTAGATATGAAATAGTGCTTTTGAGTGAGTGTTACACGTATGTATTCTTGGCTTGCACATGACGTCATAAACATTAAAAAATCTAAACTTCACATCCTACAAACCTGTTTCTAGCATGGTATGTAGATACCAGTGTTACAATCCTTCACAAAAAGTTTCAGGTTTTAACGATGCTTTCGTTCCGATTTGTGAAGGTTTAAAATGTGTCATGCAATTCGTCATGCTATTTCAAATAAGCCATAAAAATAATAACAATAAAAATAAACAAAATTGAACCAATTGAAAGTTATTTTTGCATTATAGCTGCTTTTAAGCTGATATAATGTAACTTGTAGTGAATCCAATCTTTGTGATGAGATTTTTTGCATAATTGTGCCTTTGAATTTGTGGTCGCAAAGTTGATGCCACTGAGTGGGGCACCAAGATGGCTGCTCCATACATTTGTACTAAAAATGTCTAATACTTGTTTGCCTATAACTCTTGAGCAAAATGCTCAGACACTTCATAATTTGGCCCAGATGTGTAGTTTTAAACCCTCTACAATTCCATAAACATTTTGAAATCGAAATCTGTATTTTAATGCTTCCAGATTTTGATATGACATGATATAACGTAAGTGCAAGCCAAGAATTTTCACTGGGGCATCCCACAAAAAAAATTCTCATTCTGCACTGATAAGATAGAGGAGAGTTTACCGTAGGCAATTGAAAGCAAGTAGCTTTGAGAGAAGAACAATGGCTTATCACTAGCAGCTAAAGGTGGAATGACATGTGCGATCCCCAGTCAAAGCACTAAATTATCAGAAACTAGAAATATTATGTAAGAAATAAATTAATGCGATATTTATTTTTGATATCAAAAGGACAGGACATATTCATTCTCATTTAAATGTTGTGAAAGTTGTAGTACTTTAATTTGAAAATTGAAACAGGAGATTATTTTATTGATTTATACCGACAAAACAAAGGAAGAGATTTTAGTCATTTTTAAAATCACTTGTTTATGTTAATTCTATCAAGAAAAAATTTATATGTGTATATAAATTATGTATTTGTTCAGCTGAAGTAACCTATGAGAAAATATTTTCATTATATAAATGTTTAAGTTGAACTTTATGCCATAATTTTGAAAATTCCAGGATTTTCAAATAAATATTTGTCTATTACAAAAGCTTTTTCTTTTTTCTTTTCTAAAACTAGAGCCATCGTTCAGCAGTGAAGGAGTTTACCCATATTGTAGATTAATTTCTCATGTCGCACCGTTTTCGTAGACAAGAAACTTCACTACACATTATTTTTTCTTTTCACCGTGGTGTATCCCGGGTGATTTATAAGTGATTTCAGCACCCTAAGTGGTTCCAATCTACAAATTTTGGCCCCGAAAAGGTTCCACGAGCCCCCTCGTCATTTTTATAGGGGAGTTTCCCCCCCCCCCCCCGGGTGGGAAGTACTTTGTTTAAGTGGTGTCTTGGTTCTAACTTATAGTAACTATAGTGTGAATACAGCGATATACACGGTGTAATAGCTGCCGTATTTTGGAATTTTGCATTTAAGAGTTCATTGCCGCATTATAAATTTACATGTACTCCGTAAAGAGAATTCACTGCATACTCTGGCAGACAGAAGAAACAGGAGTGTAGGCCACAGCTATAGAATCGTGCAAAAGAGCGGCTTGTCTCCAAAATTGCTTTGTGGCACATGCAATCCAGAAAAGGGAAACTCCCTTTTCTCCTGACCCTGATAAATAGACCATTTTGAAAAAGAGAGGTTTCATCCAGGTCTACCCAAAGGATGTATTTTTGAACATAAAAGTGACCAAAAGTAAAGTGTGGAAGGGTTTTTGAATCGTTCGTGATGGAAACTATTTCTTTACTTTTCTAAATTAAAACGTTCCATAGTTAAATGCGCAGCCACTAGCCCCAGGCGACGCCCCTAGGGCTGGGATCGATGAGAGGCGACTGTATTCAGAGGCAACTAAACTGAAGAAAAAAAGAATGAATGACAGCGAGGTGTGCGAGGAAGTATCTAGAAATACCTCGCCTGCGGTCGCAATATGATGATGGTGAAACTGGCATAGCATCAGCAATTAAATATAGAGAATCGTGATGCCTTTCTGTCGTGTGATTTGTAGAAATTCTAGAAACACAGTCACTGGAACGCTCATCTTTGCTACTTACGGAGGTTAACATTTCCAGTTGCGTACATTGTGCTCACATTCGATTCAGTTCCCTATCATAGTGGCGAGCCGTTTAGCGTCATACCAGTGACACTATCTTACACTGGGTTTCCTGTTGGCTTTCACCCAGTGTCATCACAACCCGCCCAGTTTCCTGTCTATCATAAACCTTCACGCTATTGTTGTTTGGATTTCCAAGCCAATTTCATATTTCCATGTCTAGGGCCTATTCGTAGTATCGTATCCAAGCCTATTTTCGTAGTATTGCCAGTATCCTGGATGTTTCCGTTTTCCGTCCGAATATCAATGTTTTTCTAAGCCCAACTGCCGCACTTATAAAACCGGTTGTTTTTTATCAGGGGCTTCCTTCTCTTAGATGATTTCCTTTCATGGCAAACAAGTGTGTCCATCTAGCCAGGTTCAGAGTTTTCCGTCTCCTGTACATAACAAACTGCTTGAAATAAGCTAGTCTTAGGGCTCCATCATAACCTGCGATCAGGCGCTCTTTTTTTTCGGAGCGGGAGAGCGCGAATGCGAAAGTCCAAGTCCCTCCCAAAAAAAGAGCGCCTGATCGCAGGTTACCTCCATCATTGCACCAAAACTGCACTGAATACCGCGAAAAAAAAAGAATACAATACCGTGTCGAAAATTGAGAGAGTGCCGAAACCAGGTTGGTTATTGTCGGGTAATAGACGTTCCAAAGCTTTTTCTGATCGTAAGTTGTTAGTGCGACGAAGGGCCCCCATCTGCGGGGTCGGGCATGCGTAATTTAAAGCTAAGGTAAAACGCACTTTCTTACTAATGCTTTTCGCATGATTGAAAACAAAACTAAACCTTTCCAGTCTCTCTCAAAAACGGACAAAAACCGAACCCCGAATCGGGATTCGGTTTTGGGTTTCGTAGGGCGAGTTGTGATCGAGTAATTCTCATGTAACTACGCCTTACCACCGAGTCGAGCAGCCGAGCTTTGTGAATCGTTCTAATTCAACATTTGTTTTTTACTGTCCGAACGCCTTGTAAGCCCGTGCTTATTTGCTTAAAGGCAGGTACGCGCCTGAACCATGTAGTTTAGCGTTAACAAGCTAGTAAGACTTTTTACATGTTAACTTAAAATGTTAAAAAACGATTGTTAAATCAATCAGGAAAGACATACTCGTGTAAGATATAACTTACAATAAGTTTTAAAAGTTTGGAACTTTCTGAAGCTGTTAAAGAAACGACCAGAAAACGCCGGAAAAAGTGAAGAATATTTTTTCTCCCGAATACCGTGTACTGGAACTGGATTCAGGGATAAAACTGTAATACCGCACCCCTGACCGCACTTCAAGATTGAAATTACCGAAACGCCACATGGAAAATTTCCCCAAACCACCAATGTCCCCTTCAGATCCCTTCAAGCTTGAAATAAGTTGAATACACTATAATAAGGAATACATGAGGTACCTACCGTCCCATCGTCGCGCGCTATCCGCAGGCTCATGCTTCGTTCCAAATTGACAACGACCGAAGTTTTCCTGTTTGTACAGTTGTCAGATGTCTTCTTTCCAGTATTTGCGTAAAAAGCTGAGGTCCCGGCAGTATCACACTCCTTTATGTCCCCGAAAGAAGTGCGGGAAAAGTCATCACGACTTGGTGAAGATGCTGTGCTGCCGTCATGAAGTTAACGTTATCTCTGGTGATTTGCCTGTAGAAGTGAAGAAACTCGTACAATTCCACACAATTAAGTCCGGTTGGAAGCGTGACAGTTACGTTCCGGACCGGGGCAAAGAGTTACGACGCCCTCTGCTCTTTCTAGCTTGTGCTTTTGGAAAAGCTGGTTTTGTAGAGGGTCTTCTTCAGAACAACTTTAATCCGTGTGTCATCGCTAAAGATGGTGAAACATGTTTGCATGCCGCAGCAAAACATATGTACAGCAGGTTGGCTGATATGGGGGTGAAACTAAAGATGGTTGAACATTTGACGAAGAAAAGCGTTAGAGAAAACGCGTTTGAGCGTATTTTGCAAGCGCTAACCGATGCTTATCCGAAGATTTTCGCAGTACAAGACAATGGCGGTCGTACACCTTTGCATAGCTCAGCAATAAACATTTTGGAACGTTTTCGCTTTGGTGAATTTCACAAGAAAGCGGTGTTTCATGGATTCTGCTTAAAGAGTATGATAACTCGGTTGTTGCAGCTGGAAGCTGATGGTGTGTTAACAAGGAGCGATGTTTTGCGGATCGTCAAAACCCCAGAGAAGAAAATGGGGGATTCCGTTCTGCACATTTTGGCTCGTGATCGCTCATACGGCCATAAGACACTGAAATTTATATTAGACTTGCTGTTTCCCGGGCAGTTGCCGGATGAAAAGAATAAAGAGAATAAAACTGTGTTTAACGTTGCTTGGGAGACAAATTCAGAAAGTGCGATGAAGCTGTTTTTCTCTGGACCATCAGAGAAACCTCAAGAACAACAACAACAACAACAACAACAAAAGCAACCACATTGTGTTGAAGGTCAGGGATGGACCATTTTACTTTTGAAGGGTGGGGGGGGGGGGAATGTTTCTGTCAATGTTTGTGTTCTGCTGACATAGTCAGCTAACACTATTGCCATCTGGTGTGTAAGGAAACATTTCCGGTGTAACAATAGAATAATTCTTTTGTTACACCGGAAATGTCAATCATGGACTATTATTGTCAATCGCAACTAATCAAAGCAAAGAACTGACGGAATAGGAAGTAGTTTTGATAAATCTCTTACAATTCTTCATATGCTCGAAACTCAAATAATATTCCATTTATTCCCTTTAATTAAAGACTGAATTTCGGCTGAAGAGTAGGCAATCAGATACCATGCAGCTCTTTACAACCTCTAATTTCATTGGACCTGTATATCATGCAGCTCTATTGTTTTTAGGTCTAGGGTCTATTGTTAGCCATTGTTGTGTTGTTCTATTGTTTTCTCAGCAAATCAGAGAAGACCTTGTAAGAGCTGTGTACTGCCCCTAGGCAATCAGGATTTTAGATTTGCCAATAGAAACTATTTCAGCACTCTAAAGCGAAGCAAAATCGCACGATGACTCATAACATATCAGTTTGTTTACTTGTAACTGACTGAAATTATAATACCGTATTTATTCGATTAAACGCCGCCCTCAAATAAACGCCACACTTGAGAGCAAAAATATTAGTAAACACCATCCTTGAATAGACGCAGCATCCATGATGCCACGTTTATTTGAATAATATACTCAAAAGCGAGTACAGTAATAATCTAGTTTCAGAAAGCCTAAAAAAATTATTTTTCTTGATTATGACAATGTTTATCAGTGCATTCAAAGCTCTGAGGAATATAATTGAGTGAACTTTATTCTATGACGTGCATCACAATCGTTAAAATGCAAAGTGAGAACGATAAAGTAAATGATATTTCAGACAAACACTGAAACATGTTTGTTTTTAAAAATTCAAACGTTCAGTTGCTACATGTATTGTTTGTAAGAATAAAGTGGATTTTAAATAAATGCTGCCCTCAAATAAACACCACCTTCCAATAAACGCCGCACCAGAATCACGAAAAACTTAATAAACGCCGCGGCGTTTAATTGAATATATATGGTACTTGTGACTGAGAGAAATTCTAATTCTTCATGCTTACCTTTGAGAACTTGTAACTCCAAAACGGTAAAATCCCCATGACATAGCACCTTGGGCTCCCTATGACAACTCTTAGAGCACAGTCTTGCATTCCCAACTCAGTGTTAACTCCACACTCAACTTGGTAGTATACTTTTAAAACCTTTATATTGAATTTTTTATTGTGAAATCTTTTTATAGTAACATTTTCCCCTTCTGTTACAGGGCCTGGAGAATCTCCAAACTGCAGTGCAGATGCTGTGAATGCAGGCCAGATAGTTGTCAACATTGATATAGTTAAAACAGAGAGTTGTCTCTCAAGTTGTTCTAAAGGTGCCACTTCCACAGGGAACCTATTCCCTAAAGTCATTGTTACTTCATATCAACCGGATGCTCGCCCTGGCATTCCTGTGTCTTCAGAAACAAGCTCCACAAAAGAGGTTATGCCAAAGATTCTAGAAACGTCTTCAGTGGCATGCGAGGTGTGTGCAGCGATTAAAAAGGCATTTACATGTAGAAGGTTTTCACTGACAGTATCAAGCACATCAAGCGAAGAAACCATGTCACCCTCGTCAACAGAGCCTTTGGTGATTAACAACAGTGAAAGATCTGGTGACAATTCTTTTAGCATGCAAGGCACTAGGGCTGGGAATTTCACAGTGGAAGCCCAAGAAGTGAATGAAAATTCTGGCCACATAATTAACAATGCTGGCCAGGAAATTAATGTTGGGAAGGAAAATGAAGTTGGAGTTCTTTTGAGCGAGTGCATTGAAAAACTGTGTGAAGTTGAGACAAACATTTGCTTGACAAGGGACTTAAAGAAGAAACGCATAAAGGAATTGAAAATTCATTATAAACAACTCCGTGCACTCAGAAATGAGATCACTTTTGATCAGAAATGCATTAAGGAACTGAGCAAGAAAGAAAGGCTGTTGTGTAAAGAAAGAAAACGTTTGAAGAGAAAAAAGACTCATTGAACTAGCTACTCCAAAGGGAGGAACATGCACCTCCCAAGACTGCTTAAATTTACATTTTTTAAAGATGTTAATTTGAGAAAAAAATAAAACAAACTGCATGAAAAAAAAAACATGATAATACCTTTTACCTAAATGCATACAGCTATTCCAATTAACATTGTCAGATGAAAGTTCAAAGCCAAGACCGCAAGGCAGTATGGGTAGTTGTAATTAACCATCCTAGATTATAGCTGTCAGTGCGAAAATGGGCAACAGAACTAAAGACGTTTGCCTCCTTTTTTAAAGCAGGGAAACAAAAACTGATGTAAATTATATTACCTTCGAAGCATTCCTTTATTTGACAGTGCAGGCAAATAAAAGTACATTATTAGGGAGCTTAGGCATCCACGACAGTGGAGGAAGCGAGAATGGCTAAAAACAATAGGTTTAAGTAGCAAAAACAATGCCTCTGCACGTGCGTTTTACATTTTAGCACCTTTCTTTGCCATTCTCTGCAAAACAACAACATCAAATGATCAAATTTCTATTTGAACTTGAAAGCCATCCCCACGAATCACTGTAAGCTCCTGGACAATCCAGTCATGTTAGACAAACTAAACAAATTGGAAGAACACCAAAGTAGTTTAATGGAACAGGGGCGGATCTAGGGGGAGGGTGCAGGGGGTGCGCACCCCCCCCCCCCCCCCTGAGATGACCTAGTCTGCATTGTGCGCTTTTAAAATTTGGTTTGTCACCCTTCAGTTACGTCATTCCTTAGAGGTGCACCCCCTCCTAAGAAAAATCCTGGATCCGCCCCTGTGGAAAGAATCCTTGGTGTTGTTGTCGTAGTTGCTTTAGCTCCCTATTGTTGATTATGGTGAATTTGTTCATATAAATCCCATACTACCTTGTGGTCTTGGCTTGTAGGCTTAAAGCTTTCATCCAACAACGTTAATTGAAATAGCTTTATATTGATCAAATGACAAACTTTTACTTAGTCATCCTAGTTTTAAATCCGGAGCATAACTTGGAGAAGGTCCTTTACTTGCGCTGCACCAAGCTCTGGAGTGCGCTACCACTTGATGTTAGAAGCGTCATGACTGTTGATGTTTTTTAAACAAAGTTACAATGCTCCTTTTTTGCTTAGCATTTTAATCATAGCTTTGTATTTTGTAAGTTATCTCATTAATTTTATCAGTAATAGATTAGTTTAGGATTTCTATTTATTTATTTATTTATTTATTTATTTTTATCTAATCATTGTTATGTGCATTGGAACATTTTTATGGAATTTGTGCAATACAAATTGTATTATTTATTATTATTATTATAATTATTATTATATTTATTAATAAGGATTTCATTCACAGTTTAAAAAGGTTGAATAGGATCACGTGACTTAAAGGAGTTATGTCATGGGTAGTTTGAGGTTTTGGGGTCAAAACTGCCCAAATTAAAACTGAATTCTTTTGTCAAACACGAAATGCTTAAAAAACACTAAGAAAATGATATCAATTGAATTTTTGAAAACAGATAGCCTGCGTAGCAGGCGTCTTGGAGAGAGGGAAAGGACGCCTGCAATGAAGACCTCCTTTTGCTCATTTCTGCGGACGCTGGCGGCCGCAAAGTTCCAATTGGCTAATTCGCGCTGGGCGGTAAACATAGTAAATTCCCACGTGAAGTCAGCCATGCGGAAAAGTATGTGTCAATTTCTGATTGGTGAACGTATTGACAGTTGACGTAATTCAATTGCCAGGAAATCGGTGGGCGTAATACGAATAGCCTGGTTCTTATAGTAATACATTCCCACTGGAGCCCCCACTCCCAAACACCCCAAGCTAGTATGAGTTATGGGAAGAAGCGAGCCCGGAGGCGAAAGGTAGCGGGAGCTCAAAAATGAAAGAACACGCCTAGTCATCGCTGCGAGGAGGAGGGAGGGGCGCCAAGCGGACGTCTGGCGGCCGTTAGAACGAAGAGAGGAATAAACCGGATAACGACGGCCTATTTATGCAAAACCACCTAATATATGCATAACACCACCCCCTACTGGCTCACGGATGCACGGGTGTAGAAACAATAGAATTCTAGCGGATTTGGGAGTGTTTGTGCGTGATGGCACCAGTGAGAATAGCAGGCGTTCCTTCCCTTCGCTCCCTCTCCCCGTTTACCCCTGCCACGCAGGCTAGAAGAAAGAAGAAACCATAATCAGAGTTTTACCGTGTTTTCCACGACGATAAAAAGATGCAATCCAATTGCATCGTGGCCATCTGCAGAAACGAAAAAACGAAAAGAAATTTATTTACCCACTTATTAACACCTAAGAGCTCGTTACAACGTGTACGTGCGTTCCAGATCGAATTGGAATTTAGAATGTTGGTTTTTGAGGAGAGAGGAAAACCGGTGTACCCGGAGAAAAACCTCTCGGAGCAAGGAGAGAACCAACGACAAACTCAACCCGTGGATCGAACCCGGGCCACATTGGTGGGAGGCGAGTGCTCTCACCACTACACCACCTGCTCCCCAAGACACTTATTTTTACTCTTAGAGCACAAGTGGAAACAAAAAAACTGGTTTGAGTTTCCACTGATATACATGGTGACATTACCTCTTTAAGCATGCTCTCTGGCTTTTATCATACAATCAGGAAAAAAAAAACGTTTGTTTTTTCGTTTGTTGCCAGGCTGTTAACTTAAGTATTTTTATTTCTCGTTGAATTAAAGAGCTTGTAAGCTACATGAATCAAAATGAATAAATGTTATGCTTCTTGCCTTTCATACGGCTGCGCACGGAGGGTCAACCCTAGCCCTTGGTCGAAATGATACTTCTTGCACATACACTGTACATGACAAAAATTTGTACTCCTTTCTTATACCTCAAAGACGAATCACAGAAAGATGATTATCGATACATGTACTGTGTGAAATAAATGCGTTTATAATATGACCGTACGGCCTCGCTGATGCAATCCTACAGAAAATAGAATCGCGAGGTGACGTGAGCGGGGCCGATCGGGTTGACGTGAGCCGGTCCGGAAAAAGCCGTCCGGCCCCGCTCGAGTTCAAGTGACCTCGCACTGCACGACTATTCTTGTACTTTCTAGTCATATTATAAACTACTTAGTTAGGTCGGGCCGGATGGGAAAGTATTTGGCTCTCGGTCATGGCGCATGGACCTCGCTGCGCTCGGTCCGTACGCCATGACCTCGAGCCAAATACTTTCCCATCCGGCCCTCCCACTCAGTCAATAAGTGCATAGTAATTCCTTCCAAGTTTTTGCCACCATTTCTGATACTTAGATTCAGCTCCCAGTTTATTTTTGCTCCTTTCAAATACTAAAACTTAAACATTCGCTATCCATTTTAATACCACGAGGATGAAAAAGACACCTATTTCAGGTGGCCGCTTCCCTATATGTCCTATATGCGAAAAACCCAAACCAATCGTGACTTGCTCGCATGCGTTTTCCCGCGCTTGGCGGCGGCTGCATGTAACTACTTCGAGTTCTGATTTCACAAGCCGCATAACAATGGATACTATAAAGCCTGGTTTCTATATAATCGCAACGATCGCAACTATCGCAGCGATCGTCATTCTTGCGATCCTTGCGATCACTGAGACCTCAGGTTTCCATGTGATCGCAGCGATCGCAAGGAAACGTCGAGTAGGCCTGGATCCGATAAACTTTAAGTGCATTATGGGATACAAGGCTTTGAGTTGCGCCATGCGATGCTTTTTGGGACATTTTGGATAGCAAGAGTGGTTTCCATATAAAACCGCAATGATCTGAATGATCGCAAGGATCGCAGAGATAGAAATTTTTTTATCTCTGCGATCGCAATCGCAAGGATCGTAACGATCGCAACGTTTTGGTTTCCATATGATCGCAAGGGTCGCACAACACATTTTTCTGCGATCGCTGCGATCGTTGCGATTATATGGAAACCAGGCTTAAGTAAAAAACGGCAAACTGATCCTTACGGCAAGAAGAAGAGATTGAGACAGAAGTGAATAAATAAATTAAAAAACAGTCGAATATATTTGCCCGATATTTCTGTTTGCAAAACAAACCTAGGGTTTTGCCGTTATTATAGTTTTTAATAACAATGGACACCAACACTAAAAATAAATAAGTAAAATAAATAAATAAATAAATAAATAAATAAATAAATAAATGAATGAGTGAGTGAGTGAGTGAGTGATTGAACGAACGAACGAACGAACGAACAAGTGATCAAGTGATCGTAAATAATAACAGAGGAATAGAAAGTGATAGAAATAGAAATAGAAGATGATAAAAATAGAAATAGAAAGTGATAGTCAATAATAACAGAGGCAGTAAGAGCCATACACCTCGTGGATTCCAGTTAATTACTGTTAATTGACTACGCTGTTCCTTTTTCTTACCTTGATGGATTAATGAAACAAATAATTATTTCTACGTCATGAAAGTTAACTATCAATTAATTTAGAACACTCTGTTGAATTCTGTTGTCGCTACCGCACGCTCACGGCGTTCGATTTCGCTCTAAGCTACGTTCAACATGGTTTCCCAAAAATACCACACCCCATTCTGCGACAAGAACTGTAAGATCGAACACCATGATCTGGTCACGGTTCTTTGCCTGGACAGCTCGCAAAAATCCGACGAACTACCGGACTTGCTGAAAGAATGCATCGACTCCTACGAGAACTGGGATCGCAACAGTGAAGTTCCTGACCCTCTCGAGGACCTCAGATGCCCGCTGATCTACCTCGCGTCCGCGTTCGGTAAGGCGGGTCTTGTAAGAGCCCTGCTGCAAGACAACTTTGATCCATGCGCGTTGGCCAGCAATGGGGAAACTGCCCTTCACGGGGCCGTCCAGTACATCTTCCTTACGGGTTCGCAAAAAATCCGGGGATTAAAAGTGGCGTCTACTTTAGGGCCAATTAAAAGCAGGATGAAAGCTTTCGAACAAATCTTGACCAGTCTAACCGGGCAAGATCCCGCAATTATGTTCATCCAAGACAACGACGGGAACACAGCTTTCCACGCCGCGGCTGACAACATTTGGAACGATCGCGAAAACGACCGACAAGGGAGAAGCGCTGGTTTCTTCCAGTTTTGTTTAAAGAGCATGATCACTCGCGCTTTAGTCCTGGAAGACACTGGGAAAGTGACTCGAGATGAGATATTAGAACTCTTAAATGCCGAGAACAATGATGGAGATACCATTTTCCACATCTTGGCGCGCGATTACGCGTTTGGATTCAGGAGCATGAAGCATGTTCTGAACAAATTTTTCTCCGGTCAAGTGCCGTCCAAAGTAAATAAGGAAAACGAGACAGTGGCTGACATCGCTCTTCATCGCAATCGCAAGAGAGCGGCGCAGATTTTTCCTGAATTCCTGAAGCAATGTAAGTGGCGTCTAAAATTGGCTCCTTAAACTTAATTTCAATCTAAGGAGTTCTTACAGAGAATCCAAAAATTCATTTTCCAATTTAATAAAAAAACGAACATCACTTATTCAGACTCAAAAGTTAAAAACCAAAACCGTAGGAAAGTACTGCTCAGTAGAGTCAACTCAAAGTTGGGACCAAAACGCCTGTCCGGGGTTGGCCTCTTATGCAAGGTTTGTCTCCGTGCAATTCTTAATTAGTAGAATGAGTACATAAAATCGGTAACTTTGGTGTTTTAAGCAGTCTTGATCAGGACGTTCACTTCATATATCGAGTGTGTAATTGATACTTGCATTCGTTCTAATGACATTGTGAGGGGGGACGGAAGCGCGTGGAACAGGCCTTAGTGGCCGATTACATGGCGAGTTTCGGCCCGTTGCGGGTGGTTGAGTTTCATACAATGATAAAAGATTTTACCGCCCAAATTCAAATGTTGCACCCGGGCTGTAAGTCGTCATGTAATGGAATTTCAGCTTTCCAACCGGGCTGAAATTCGCCATGCAATCAGCCCCTTAAACCTTCATAATTGCGTTGACACACGCGCCAGCATCCAGACATTCCAGTTGGTTGGTTCATATGCCGACTAACTACCTCAGCGAATGGGAATATTTGCAGTCTGATACAATTTATATAACGAAAACAAGACTGTCAATCTTATCATTTGTGTTAGAGCAGTTTTCAATTGAGTGCCGTAAAACCAAAACCAAAGTAATTACTCTGACCAATCACAGCAGTCGTAAACAATCGAATGAACCAATCAGAGCTCGAAGCAATTTCATGTCGGCGGCGCCAAGCGCGGGAAAACGCGTGCGAGCAAGTCATGATTGGTTTTGGTTTTACTTCTGATTGGTCGAGAAAGTGGCGCGAGATTTTTTAGCCAATCACAAAGCGTAGCAATGAAAAACCAAAGCAATTATGTAATTACTTTTCACACTCAATTGAAAACTGCTCTAATACAAAAGTAATTCCATTTCTTTTGTTTAAAGGTGGCAATTCAGTCTCTGTCAACTCCGACTCTGAAACATCCGAAAGTGACTCGCCGACACCCAGTACTTCCAGAGAATCCGAAGAGTTCTCCACCCCCCGCGACACCACAGCTCACCAGGAAATATCTTTGATAATCATTTCTGATACGGACATGCCACAGGTTCCTCACTCAATTGAAGAAGGAGAGAATAGTTCAAGTGACGTAATTGCTAATTCTAAGGAAACTATGACAGGGTCTGTTGACCAGGGACAAACCACGCCTCCGCTGTCTGCAAATCCCGGAACACACGACCTACTGACCGTTTCGATCAACAGCACACTGGGGAAGGCATCTCAGATGGAAGTGTCATCATTACTTGCCCTTTCAAAGAAGTCACCATATGATAGCTTTGTCAATGCACCAGTTGATGCAGCAGTAATGCACGTGACTAACGAGGACATTGCGTCCAAGGTAACCACTGAGTCCAACAGTTCAACCGAAGGCGGGGAGCAATGTGATTCTAGTTTCAAACGTCCTGAAGTGCTTGATACTGCTAACGAAGTCACAGCTAATGACCAATCAGATCCGATATCTCCTTTCAGCATCACCTTCTCATCCAGTGGTTCTAATGCACTGTCTGCTAACAGTAGTCAGCAGGGCTTGTCAGGTGAGGCACCTCCCAGCGACGAACGGGTGGCTGTCAGCTCCGAAGAGTGTGCTTCTCGTGATAGTGGCGAAGAAGGCCAGACCGTCACTGATTCTATCGCAGAAGCTGACGTTGTGCAAGGAAACAGCTCTGAAGCGGATACGTCTGTCAAAGACACAGTGGAGTCATGCGATGCTCAAGTGCGCCACACTGATGTTGTTTCCCTTGACACGCAAACGACACAAGCGTCATCACAATTTCAAGTCAGTACTTCCAGAGAGGAAGAACATGAGCCGGCTGCAAACCTTGTAGAAATCTCACCTAATCAGCAGTCTGGATTTGAAGTACCACGGATAAACCAGCCTGAGCGTGGCAAAGCTGTTAATTTTTCTCTGCAAGAGAAAGGTAACTGCGAATCAATACCAAGTGACTTGTTTGTTCCGCCAATGAAACAAATTCCAGAGCCAGGAGAATACGCACAGCTTTACGCGTATCATATGCTAGACACGCCAAGCCCCGCCTCGCAATACCAGTCTAAGGTTGCTTATGATAAAACTCAAGCACACGAATCCACATCAGTAACATCCCTTGCTTCAGCAAGTACCGAGACTATCCACTCCGGTACCTTTGACTCCTTGGACATTAGTCCAGTAAACTCGGACGATAGAAGCACCATATTGAAGTGCATCACAGACAACTCTTTTCTAGAGTTCCTTATAACCGAGGGCCTCGAGCTGGACACATCAAGCAAGAAGTGCGTGGTAGACGTGGTTACGACGCAATACAGTGCCAAGCTGAGCCGCGTGGTGAACTCAATTCCCAAGCTTTCAGCACAGATAAAGCAAACAGAAACAACTATTGATCAACAAACAGAGAAAGTCACACAGCTGCACAAGGAGCTGGAGTTTATGAAAGGAGAAATTGTCAAAAACAAGAATTTGCTGGAGGGGTTTGTCAATGAACAACAAGTGTTGAGCAAGCAGCGAAAAGCGTTGAAACGCAAAGTGGCTCGCTGTGAAGGAACCATGAAGCAGCTACTGGGAAACTCGAAAAAGAGTCGATTTGATTGAATGCTATTATCTTACTTTCCTTCATTTTTACATCAACAAGTTTCAGAAAATTCGTCCGGGTGGGTTCGGACAATTTGTTTATGTCTATATTGGGTTTGCAGCTACACTAACTTGTTTCCTGGAAGGATATTTTGGCAAAGTCCTTTGAACGTATTTTTATCCTTTTTGTAAGATCGTAAATATTTTCCTACTTGTATCAATTGTTGCATCTAAAAGAATACTATTTCTGATAAACACCGAATAAAAATACCTGTTATCGCAGACCAGTTTTTTTTTTTAAACCAGTTATTCTGCCTTTCTTACTTCATGATGTCCTCCTGGGTACCCGTGCTTTTTCTGATCAGGTGTGAGCCAAGCCGCCCCTAGTTCCAACCCACGAGATACCCTAGTAGCCGGGGAACGGGAAACGAGAAAAGGGGTAGAAATTGTACGGGAGGCAGGGAAGGAGAGAGCGGGAAGTGAGGAATAACTAATTCAACAGGAGAGTATATTTTGAGTGCGTACATAAAGGAATTATGGGAGGAAAAGAGCCGTGGGGGGGGGGGGGGGGGGGGGGAGGGGGGTTTGAGTTCCAGGCTCCCTCGATCATTGCCCCTTTGCTATGGCATGTCCATTTTCCAGCGTTGCAGTCAACAGCAGCAGTACACTTTTCCTTAGTTTTGGATTCTATTTGTCCCCACTCACCTGTGTCACATGTCTACTTCGAGACCAAGAGGAGAAAAGAAAAAGCAAAAACAAACAAAAAGCCTTGAATGACAAAAGGAATAAGTCTTTCAGTCTTTCTCTCCCCCGTCACTTTCAGCGCTGTAGGAACGAATTTGAAAGTGAGAGGGCACGATCGACTATTGTCGGCCGAGACCCCTTCTCTACCCCCAATTTTACTCTACCCCAAATTTTTTTAATTTTCACCCGAAAAGTGGGGGGGGGGGGGGGGGAGGGGCACGGGCCTACCCGGCCACCCCTACTCCTACGGGCCTGACTTTTATATGGAAGTCCCCGCCCCCACGGGGTTGGTTCATTGAGTTGTCTGCTTTAGTTCCCAATGTAACAAAACTACTAGTATTAAAAGAGGAAATATGTTGCTTTTATTTATAGTTCAGCAGGTTAGCAGTCAATTTATCAAAATAAATAAATAAATATATTATCTTAGATCTCAGGAGGGTCGTGATCAGGTAACTTGTTAAATTGTATTCTGCAAGCAAAGCGATTAATTAGAAAGTATCACAACAAATAAAAATATTTAATACCTCAACAAACAAAATAGTCTTTCAAGCTGCCTAGACTGGGTGTAAAGGAGTTTAAAATACACAAAGTAAAAAAAAAATAAATAGACAAGTGATATGCTTGCAGACATCTTCCTGGCTTGGTGCCAGCTGTATGCATTTGCCTCAAGTTCTAATATGTTCACCAGATTGTCTACATCTGCTATTGTCTCGGGCATAAATTGTGATCTATTCACTCTTCATCTCCAGAGTGATAATTTTAGCTTTATTGTTGACACTCAGTTAAAAAAGTACTCTTTGACTTAGCATGTAAAAATCAAACACATTTACACCAGCCTCTTCTCTTTAGTTTCTTTGTCATGAATACAATTAAATACCTCAAAATTTAATTACATAAATATATTATATAATTAATGCATCAAAATGATATGTTTGTTTTATTGATAGACATAATACATTTTTCCTGTTACAATATACAAAACTTTTTATCATCAGCATATATAAACATTTTAGTAAGCATTGTTATGCCCCAAAGTCAAGCAAGGTTTTTCATTAGATGAGAACATGCCAGGTAAATACACACTCCTAAGAACAACAAAATTTTTCTTCACATTTGTATTAGGAGAATGTCATAGTTAAATGACACTCAAAAGCAAGAATAACTTTTATTTGAAGTCATGATTGCAGCAAAATGATATTTTTCTATTCATTGTAATTATTAGAACCGCATGTTTGACTTTAATGTTTTTGAACAAACAAATGTACCAATCTATAACACACATGCAGGGATGTTGTTTTACTCATAAAACTGTTTGATGCATCTTCAAAAATATTACATTGTTTTGCTTATTAAAAACTATTTTTACAAAGGACATGAAATATTTGTGCTTATTTTGTTGATGTTCTCCTTGTCGTGCATGTTGCAAATTATTAGCATTGCGGCTGCTTTTCTTTTTGCTTTGAGTTGGAAGGTATAACAAAACAATTTATAATGACTGGACCATAGACAAAAGGGAAACAGTAAGTTTTATTCCCTCTCAATGTTCCCGTGAAGCAAAACACTGAAGGTCTTGACTCATAATTTCCCTTTGGGACCAGTTATTCAGAGCTTAATGTGTAGTTCCAGAAAAAATCCATACCCACCCCATGGAAGGTCATTGGAAATTCCTAGGGGGTGGGGGGGGGGGGGGGGTGGGTCTTAAAAGCCAACATTTTAGAAGCAAAGTATGAACCTTAACTGGAATTTCCTGGGGGGATGGAGGGTGCTAAACAAAGAACCTTCCGTGGCGGGAGTATGGATATTTTCTGGAACTGCACAATATATACATGTTAAAATGTCATATATCATATTCCCCTTCTCCCGAGTCCCCACTGAGCTTTAAAAAATTACCTTTTAGTCTTTCCTGAAGAGAAACACTGAAGGTTTCAACTCACAGATTCCCTTTGGGGCCAGTTATTAAGAGCATAATAAATTATACACATCTCAAAATGGCGTATATCATAATCCCTACCCCCCCCCCCCCCCCCAATGCCCCCACTGTGGGCTTAATTTAAGTGTATGTTGTGGTGCATTTTTATCCTTGGTGCAAATTTGTTTCTTCTTTGTTTTTGGCTATGGCTATGTATGATAATCAACAAAAACAAATTTGCATCAAGGATCAAATTGCACCACAACATATATATTATGCTCTGAATAACTGAGATACTACTGTTCTAGGATGTTCTTTATTATGGCACAAAGACCCAACATACAAACCCCCAAACACTAAAATGTTTCCAAATCAATCAAATTACATACTAGATAATTTAAGAAAAATGTGATTTGAAATAGTACTGCGAACCTTTAATGGTGCTACATGTATCTACAGGTTATAAGTTAAGTACTTTTAAAAGGCCTTTTTCCAGCATTTTAATTCAATCAAATTAGCTCACTGAATGTGAAGTGCCTAGAGCAGGCCTGTATAGGTGCTATATTAACATTTATTATTACTATCACTATTATTATTAAAAAGGAAAAATAGGAAGTTTGTCCTTAAAAAAATATTTAAATAGAAAGGCTTCAGCAAAGTAGGAAAAAATAGAAATTTGACAGCCTGATATTACAGTGTGACGAGCCTTACCATGAGCACCCAACAAAATTTTTTACAAGTTTCCATGATATCACCAGCTAATTCTTATAATCATTTTCGGAACTGCAGATACATGTGAAGCAATAAATGTAAGTTTAACAAACTTAACACTCCTGTGATAACCACAAGGGGAAAGCAAAGTGATTACATTCCCTCATGCTCAACTTTGCAAGGAGGCATGCCTGTCAATTGAATTTGCGCTCTCTGATTGGCTTACTTGTAAAAAAGTTTGTTGGGTGGTCATGGCAAGGCACATTGCACTGCAAAGGGCATTAAAAAAATGTGAATATGTCAGCAGCCAGAGAAAACTGACAATGTTTTTTTGGTACAACTACCAGTTCCCCTCTGGCAATATCAAGCAAACATATCTTATCAGTAGGAAAGTGAGAATATTAAATGATTTAAATATATTCTTTTAAAGTTTGCTGCCACTTTTGTCCATATCAAATGTCAAATGAAGTAAAAGGTATTATTCCATATTTGAATCACCTTTTGAACATCTTCAATTTTTTTTGGAAAATATTCACTTCAGATCATTTTTGAACATCTTCTGAAAATCATTTAAATCTTCATAATCAGATTTCTGAAGGTTTTCGGAAGTCATGTCCTACTCATGAGCGAGTTCTGAAGATGTGTCAAGATGGCTGAAGATGAAACCATGCCTCTAAAAATATGAATATGGTATTTACCTCTCTACCAGCTTGTTTGTTTTAGAGGGACTACCACAAAGTTCCCTTTCCACATCATCATTTTGTCCATATCAATTGTCAAATGAAGTAAAAGGTATTATTCCATAATTGAATCACCTTTGGAACATCTTCAATTTTTTTTTTTTTTTGGAAAATATTCACTTCAGATCATTTTTGAACATCTTTTGAAAATCACTTAAATCTTCATAATCAGATTTCCAAAGGTTTTTGGAAGTCATGTCCTACTCATGAGTGAGTTCTGAAGATGTGTCAAGATGGCTGAAGATGAAACCATGCCTCTAAAAATATGAATACGGTATTTACCTCTCTACCAGCTTGTTTGTTTTAGCGGGACTACCACAAAGTTCCCTTTCCACATCCTCACATGAGGAAATCTTCCGCTTCACAGCTTTGGATTCTTCTTTCAGCTTACAAGATTGTTCAGCCAGCAATTTGTGTCTCTCTGTTGCTTGCACAATGTTCTTTTGAAGATTATCAATTTCGGCAAACAGTCTGAGTTTCTCTTCTTCTTTCTGCTGTAACCTTAGCTTGGAGTTTTGAATTTCTGCCTCTAAACGTCTTCTTTCCATCTCAGTCTGAGAGATTTCAGTATCAAAGATTGCCATTTTCTTTCCAAATTCACTCTTAATTAGCTCCACAATTTGAAATTTCATTGACGGGTTGAACTCACTTCCTTGTGTCAACAGGAAATCAAAAAAAGCACTGTCTCCCGAGGATGATGCTTTTGAGTTCTTTTCTGCAGTATTAGTGTTTTCTGGATTGTCAAAATGAGCTACACTGTGTTCATTTTCAGCTGCATTTCTTATTACAGATTCTAGATGTGACAGTCCATTCAATGTAGAAGGGGTGGCTTCTTTCTCAGGCCTCTGTGTCCAATAATCAGGGGTTGATGGTGATGCGCCAACATGATTCTCCAACTCCAAATTGTTTTGAGACAATGGGGAAACACAACATGGTGAAAAGGTCACATCCTCTTCCTTCTTTGTGACTTCATGTGGAGAAGAGTTGGTGCCATCTGTTTCTGATCTTGATGCCGGAAAATGTGGCAAGAAAACGGGATAAGGTTCATCACTTGATAAGGCTGGCGACACAAAGCCCTCGCTACTGTCAGTATGAGCTGGGACACAATTTGGCAATGGGGGACTTCCACCATCAATGCAACTAGCAGAATTGTCACCACTGCATTCTGCTGACACGTCTAAGCTGACAGAATCATGAGAATGACCATCACAGGCACTCGCATCAGACGATATTTCATTGGAGTGGCTAGACGATCCTGGGTTCCCTGTGTTAGGGTGTTCAGACATTGTGCCTTTAGCTGCAGTATGCAGTGTAAGAACAACAGATTCAAGTGATTTAAGAGATGAGCCCTTTGAGGGAGTACCCTTGCTCTGTCCTGCCTGACTCCATACAGCTTTCACTGTTATGTCAGGATCATTGTGGTTGCTTGATGTAAAGTAAGGTGTGCTCGATATTACGGCAGAAGTTGATGTTTCTGGGGTTGGTGGTAGTTCGCAGTTTAGTGGAGAACTGACAACTGCATCTAGACAAATGAGTATAATAATTGAATAAAAAATTGTGTTTTACAAGTAAAATTACTGATGAAAATTCTAAGCATCCCCTGGCCCCTCCCCAGTGCCCAATGGATGCTCTTACCAATTTACTGAGCTATACCGGCATGGGTATCATACCCAGGCTTGTACACCAGGGCTTAAAATAACAGCCGGTTAACGGACAGAATGGAGACTTAACTGGTCAAAAGTTTGCTCTGCCAGTCATTTTGACTGATCGTGTTCGCGCTTTTTATTGATTAGATTGTTTTTTTTTCCAGGAAAACCAACGTATATTGAAACACAAAGAAGACTACAAATATGGTTAAAATGGCCAATGCTGTACAAACATACTACTTTAGACAAAACCCCTGAGAAGAGCAGGCTAATACAGCACCAAAACACAAACGAACAAAAAAAGATTGAGAAGACAAGACTGATACTAGACTGCAAAACAGTCATATTTTGTGTGTTGATCATACAAATGCGCGCGGTCTTTGAACGAAAGGTCTGGAGTGAGCGTGAATATGGAGAGTGGGACTGGGGAGGAGATGCAAAAAATATGACTGTCGCCTTTCCATACAACAAATTCATTCAAATTTCCCCTTTCTTCAGAAAAGGGAAATTCCCATTGGTTGAATAATGATGCTACCTGTCAAAAAAGATGTCATCACACCTCGTCAGAAGATATTTGAAGCTGTGTTAATTTCATAGTAAAACGAGCCCTTCATGGGAAAATGAAAGACGTGGATCCAGACGTGCTTGCCAGGGATTTGGGATTTGTTTTAAAATCAGAGCAAAAGGAGGCAGTTCGTTCACTTCTCAGTTGAAGGGATGTTTTTGGTGTGCTACCAGCTGGCTTTGGAAAAAGCCTAGAATTTATCAATTGAAGGGCGGGTGGCATAACCAGCCTACCGCATAGCATGAAATTTTTGCGGGACTTTTATTTTGCGGATTGGCGATTTTTTGAGGTTTGCGGGAACAAATTTTTTTGGCTTGAATTAACTGAAATATCCGCTGGAAACTAATTTTTTGCGGTTTCCATTTCAAGCAGCGAGCCATCAAGAAGGAAGAAAATGTAATATTTTCAACTTTTATTTCTTTTTAGGTAAGGCCCTGTTCGCACTACACGAAATTATGTTTGTTTTGCAAAAAAATCTGTCAACACGAAGCGTTTTGTAGTGCGAACAACTTTTTTCACCCACGTAAATTTTTTGCTTTTTGACTGGAAATTCATGTAGAGTTACACTACCTCGCGAGATGGTATAACTTTAGACTACTAGCTGTCCCTTTTCAGTCAATCGAGTGGGCGAGCTGATCATGAAAACAAGTTATTTGCTCGCCCGCTCGACTATCCAGACAGGGACTGCTAGCAGTCTAGTATAACTTGTCCTGCTTAAAGCCGCAGCCAATCACATTGAGTGTAGTGACAGACTCCTGCCAAATTATCTATTTTGCTGCTACCACAATTATTTCCCAGACACGTGTCTCGTGGTTCTTGATCTGAGCTTAAAATGACAGACGAGTTCAACAATCATCCTTCCCCTTACTTTCGATTTACAATCCCTCCTACTACATTAGACGCTCCAGCTCCTCGGCCAGGACCTTACATATTCCAAGTGCTTGCGCCACAGATGATCTTGGTAACGGTGCAAAACGAGCTGTTCGAACCAGAACTGCGGTCTTGGATAAACCCACACTGTCTTGCGCTTACAGAAATAATTGTTGTTTTGCTGTTGGATTGCCAGCATTACAACATTTCGTCGCATTCTCCTCATCTGTAGAGACATCAGACGCATCCTCTGAAAAGAATGCCTTCTCCTTCGCATGAATATAGCTGGCGAGAATCGAGACAAGAGAAGTCATTACAAACTCTTTGTCTCCCGCCATTTTTTTAAATTGCGTGCTTTTGTAATTTAACTGTCTACACTCTACAATAGCGGCTTAAATTTTACAGTGAAAACAGACAGTCATATTTAACTAGCAAAAGTCGGTCTGTAAACAAACACCTAGAAAGAATGTTCAGCTAGTAAATCGGCATAGTGAAAACACAACCGAAACAATACCCCGGTGTATGATATATAGTAACACAAGTGGATTAAAAGCCGTTTTTGATTATATTAACGGGAATAAATTTTTGCGGTTTTTAATTTTGCTGATGTTTTTATCTGCTGGAACTTATTTTTGCGGATCAAGTACCATCCGCAAAATCCGCAAAAATTAAACCCTGCAAAATAAAAGTGCTACACGGTATGTTGTTTTTTGAGCCTTTTTACTTTTTTTCTCGCTCAGATTTGCCTAATTTTATTGTACAACGAATAATATCACAAACCCTTGTCGAATTTGCACTAAACCTAAGAAACTGGACAAATTTCACCTCAAAAAAGCAGAGTTCTGGTCTTCTAGTGGTTGTTTACATTCAGAGCATAATTTTGACGTCATTACAGCAGATTGGCCGTGAGAATATGCGACCGCAATACTCCTGACCCGCGCCAACGACATGAACGAAAATACCTTTATTTACTTGTGCCTGGTTCGCTATCGATTGCGAGCTCGCTATGGCAAACACATCGTCTGTAGCGTGCGTATGAGCCAATATGTTTAAGGCCCATCCGGAAATCCGTAAGTCTCTAGCACCTCTCAAAGAAACGAATCGTGTTTCTTGTCTAAATCTCTTTTTCACACTTGAGGTAAAAATAGACGTTGGTGGACGAGGTGAGCCGACGGGAAAGTCAGGAATCACTTCGGATCAGAGAAAGCCGGCAGCATTGTGAGTTGTGGGCCATTTCCCATCTCGTGCTGTAGTCGAAATGCCTGATATCTGCAGTGCTTCGAGACTTACAATATTTTCCTTATTTCGTTTGGCGGACATTCCGTTTTCATTTTTGCCATTGATATCCCGACATGCTTTGCAACAGTGGCAGATAGGTCGGCTTTGCGTGGTTGCGCGGGCGGGAGATTGAAATACAGCTTTGGGCAGCTCAAAGTGAGTTCTTATCCTTTGCATTGAAAAAATAACTTTAAGGAGATGGGCAAACTGCCAAGCCGATAAAATAAGCCCATAACCTCCACGTTCGATCAACGAACTTCACATAAGACCGGCGGAGTCGCTAATATCATGTAACCACAAATATATTGTTCGCGTTCAATAAATGCTAGTCACCGAGCCACTAAAAAGAAATAACTGAAAAGCCTCTGCATTCAACTAAACTGGCGAACCACTGAGATGCTGCGCTACTAAAATACCTTTCACGTTCAGTGATTCAATAATCTAAATCAAAGTCCGTCTTCTTTGTGTTCACTTCCTTTGCTCAAGCAGCACAGTCAGTTCGCCTCGCTACGGCAAAACTACAGTGGACACGATCATTTCATTTGATCAAGAATGATCCGAAACTGATCCTCTTCACCTTCAGAGGACTGTAAAGAAACATGTTAGGCACTGTCTGACATTTGTACAGCCAAAAACGTTGGCAAAGTGACCATCACGCTAAAGGATTCCAAGGGAATTATAGCATAAACAAACCAATGTGTCATACTATTTACATAATTTACGTCATCACTCACTCCCACTCGCCCAGGGCGAAAAATTGGAGCCACTTTTCAACTGAAGTGACGCATCTCAGGGCTCGAAATTAACTTTTTTGTTCAGGAGCTAACTGGCAACTAATGGGATCGTAAATTTTGGTCGCCAATTTTATTCAATATGTATCTTATATAAAACACACTTTTAAATGTTACTTTGCATGCAAGAAAAATCATAGCTAGAAAGAAACAGCATAGGAAAGACTTACGAAAGTTAGCTTCCAGTGTTCACAGCTGACATGTCTTAAGCGATGGTTTGTTCTTAGTTTTTTGAGATGCCTGTAAGCACAAAACGTTCTGAGTTCATAGTTTTCATAACTAGACAAACAAGGGTCCTTTACCCTTGCTTTCACCTCTTCACAACATACCATAAACACCGGCATAAGCTTATATAAATTAAAGCTGCACTCGCAGATAAGCCACACACTGAGTTTGAAGCTCAAATTTTGGGGAAAAAAGTTTTTTAAAATAAAAACGTAAGTCAGAGAATTGGCTTTAAGAAACGTGAGCTATATACTTTGCTTCTATCCATCGAATCATCCTATATCGAATTTTGATCGCAGCTGCGTTCGTTTGCCCGCCATAAGCTGGGTAGCCATCCAAATTTCTTGAGGACATGTTTTTTATCCTGATTACTTGGGTCAACCAAGAAGGCGGCTTGTTTACAGACTTTCTTTGACTTCTTTCATTCATCTTCGGTGTTCCTTCATTGCTAAAAGCTTCAAAATGTCCGACAAAGATAGCAAGCACTGTTTTAACACAGGTATTTTGACAATTTGAGGCTAAATTTCACAATTTATAAACTCACTTGTCAACGCTCGCGTTCATGCATTGCGTGTTCGATGCGGACTTTTTTGCTCAATTTGATTTTTGGCCTCGGAGGTGCTCTGGCAGCTCTGTGAGACAAACAAGACCAACTTTTCTACATCATCTTAAGTTAAATATGTTTTGCTCCACGTTATACACCTCAAATAAAGGCTCAAAAAGTCTGGTCAACTTATATCACTGGAAAGTACCATTGATAAACTATGATTTGCAGAATTCAGCGGATGCTTACCGCAGATAAGCTGCACCCCCGATTTTGAGTGAACATTTGGGGCAAAAAAGTGCGGCTTATACGCCGGTGTATAAATTAAAAGATTTATTTTAGTGCATATGTTTTCCTGTGGTTATCAGACAAAACGTGAGTCGCCAGCTGGCGACCAGTTCCGAAAATCTAGTCGCCAGCACTCAATTTTTGGTCGCATTGGCGACCAGTGAGTCGCAATTTCAAGCCCTGCATCTTTGAGCGGCTAAACAACAATTTTCTTTCATTTCCTCGGGAAATGATTATTATTTTCGTTCTTTGGACATAATAAACTACTGAAAAACGAAGAAAAAAAATACATTTCATAGGCACTTTAAGCAAGATTCGAATTTTGGTTCTTTAGTGAACCTCAAACACACGTTTAGGTTCAGCTGAATGCGCTTACATTTTGGAAAACTCTAAAGCCAAAACTCTAAAGCCCTCGTTGAAATCAACAATGACACGCTACCATGTATTTTCCCATGAAAATAAGACATCGAGCCTTATCAAATTTACAATGTGGGTGGAGCTGTCAAGCAATTTTTCACATCTAAGTGATAATTTTGAACCCCCTCAGGTCAGAACGAATTCGTTGTATGGAAAGGTGACAGTTATTTTTTTTTTCTTGCCTCACATACCCTATGGGCACTTCTGATGCTGTTGGCGCTCTGCACCTTTGCGAGCGAACCAGCAAAAAAAAAGGACTGTTTTGCAGTCTAGACTGATACCAGCGTGCAAATGAACGAACATATGGAGAAATGTTGAGAAGAAAAATGGACACTGTACAAACCAACCAACGAATAGAGGAACGTTGATAATACAAGACCAATACCTTAGGAATGTACTTATTTATGAGTACGATATGGAGAAATGTTCAGAGGTGCAGACTGACACCTTATAAACGAAGGTACAGAGAAACATAGAGAAGACAGGAAAAAATACTTGTGAAAATACTAACTATAACATGTATGGAGAGATGTCAAGAAGACAAGGCTTATGACGTACCATCGTACTACCCTTGCAAAATAACTCCTGGAATTCCTAGGAATTCCTAGGAAAACATTCGTAGGAATTCTTAGGAATTCCTAGGAATATGAGGTGTGAATTTTCACGGTAAATTCGGACTCAATTCATATCCCAGCTTGAATAGAGCTTTGGAATCCTAGAAATTCTAAGAAATTCCTAGGAATTTCTGAGAATAACTGGGAACAGGAGCCAATGTGCACTAATGGCGGTAGCATATTATGGGTGCCTGTTTTAAGAGTCTATATTTGACCGGCAAGAAATTGTACTTGACCGAGCTTAAATTTGTTTTGTCGTTCATCATGACCGATGACTGTCTGGAAATTATTTTAAGCCCTGTACACAGTTATCTAATAATAATGTCCCAGATGTTCCAGAACATGAAAATGCATTTATAATTTCTTTCTGACCCCGATCATTATTGTAATTTGTTGTTCATGTTGATGACATTGTTGTTTAATCAACAGCACTTGTAGCAACTTTGATTTTGCCAAAAAATTATACCATAGAGAGAAGGGTTCAATGAATCTGTGCACTACCCACCCCCGCAAAAAATTGTCCCATATCTTATTAATGCCCCCTTCAATTTTTTTAAACACCTCTCTCTTTTTAACACCCTGTGCCTAATAAATGCCCCTCCCCCTTGAAAATTCACCAAATCTACCGGTTAACCCCATAGCCAAATGTCTTTCCAGAAAGGCACAAAAAGAGCCAATTATGACTGAAATCAGTCAGTTTATTCATTGGGTTCTTGCTGAAATAAAAAAGGTTTGCGAATCATGTCCTGTTCTATTTCCAGTTCATAGTAAGGAGGGGGGCATTGGGGGACTCTGAACACCGCAACACCGCAAAAAAATTACCAACACTGCATCACCGTAAGAAAAGTGGACAAAACACTGTCACCGCAATATATATTTTTGTCAAGTTACTTATAAATGAAAAAGGCTTAGGATTGGCAACCGGCAGCATATTGAAGATTAACTAGACAGTATTGGACTGCTTTTTGTTACAAATTAAACATAATGGGATGTGCTTTCCATAAATAAGTATGGACTAAATAACATATAGAGGCTAAATTTAGATCTGACAAGGGTAAAACAACACCGCAGATAATTTCGTTTCACCGAACACCGCAGACTTTAAAGCGCAAACATCGCATACCGTAGGGTTTGAGATCACCGCAACACCGCAAGCTGGGATTTTAATCACCGCAACACCGCATAAAAAAATGCGCAACACCGCAAATCCCCAATGTCCCCCTCAGTAAGGATAGAACCCCTTGATATCCTTTATCTCTGTACTAAGAATGTTTGCATTGACAATGAAAACTAATGGAGTACCCCAGGGAAGGGGGTACTCCCATATATGAACTATATAGGTATGTGCTGCTGTGAAGGGTATGGTTTTCAGGCAGTTTAGTCTGGGAATAGGGTATACCGGTAGTTATCAGAGATTTTGGGTCTAGAATAGGGTATCATTTTCCGTGAAACTGATCACCTGCGTGAAGAATTTAGTCTAGACAAGGTTTACTGGCAAATGGCATTTAAAAATCGGTACGGCGGGCAGTACGGTATTTTTACTGACTCCTGTTAACTAATAACTGATACTGAACGAGTTTCTGGAAAATAGCGAGTCTGGAATAGGTCTAGGAGAAGGGTCTATTATACTCTGGCGGGCTGGCGGTTTAAGCCATTTTTTAGTGTCTGTTTACGGTTTACGGTCCAGAAATATCGGCGGTTTCGGTCTCGAGGAAAAAACCAAAGCGGTTTGCGGTCTAAGAAGAGCAAACTATGGCGGTCTGCGGACTGTGCGACCCCCTATAATAGACCCTCTAGGATAGGGTAGGGTTTTTCGGTGTTTAGTCTAGTATCGAGTTGCAAAATGCAGCTTAAATGATCTAGTATAGGTATAGAGTCCCAGTGGCACAAGTCCACCCAAAAATTTGCCGAGTACACCCCCCTCCCCCCCGGATGGAGTACACTCCTGTTATTCCCCTTTTGATTTTTCTTAAACGTTTTACCGTAGTATCATTGTTACACTTGTAAAAGTCAAGAAATGCCCCTCTCAAGTAAACGCCTCTTATCTAATAAACGCCTCTCGAAATCGTTAAACATTTAACAGACGCCCCGAGCGAACTGGGTCATTTACGTTACATTAATCTTAACGTAAATTTGGACGCACCTGTCCCTTTCTCCTCCACATCACCTCCAGGGTTGCTTGGATAGAACAAGTTCCTCGCAACAGTTGGGTTCATACTGTGTAGTATCTCAAATGCCGTTTGTGACTGCTTGTCCTTAATGAACCGAAAGTTACTATCACCAAAATGTTTTAAAACGTACTGAATGGATTCCCAGCCTGGAAGAGACGAGCTCTTAGCCAAGATGTGTAATATGGTGTTGCCGTCATTATCCTGAGCTGCGATAGTTTCCATGAGTTTATCATGGGGAAGCAAAGAATTGTGTTTAAGTGCAAGAAGGTGACCAAGCATAACCTCCAAACATCGCTGAAAATATCTCGTTCTTTTCAAAGGATCACAGCGGCCATCCACACGTGCGTGCCTGCTTGTGCACACGACGCTCTCTGCCGCGGTATGTAATGGAGTTCTGCCGTTTCTTTTCTCCTTTACACAGAATATCGTCGGGTTTCGACCGCATAACGTACTCACTATATTTTCAAAGACTTCTAATCTCTTGTCGATCGCCATAAAACCACCGCATTGCTTCATATTTCCAACTCGGTAGAAGTGATCGACAAGCGCGTGTAATCCATTTTCGCCATCTTTTGTTACGACAGAAACGTCAAAATCCAACTTGACTAGAGTTTCTAGCACTCGGTGCTTTCCAAATGCGCAAGTTAAATACAGTAGGGGGTACCTCAAGTCCGCTAGTTCGTCAGGAACGATACTGTTACGATCCCAGCCATTTTGTTCGTACAACTGAATGCATTGCCTGAGCAGAACGTGTGACTTTGAAGAGAAACGAGAGCTCTCCTTTCTGTTCCTCTCGATGCACAAGGCTTTGATCAAGTTATGATGGTCATAAGGGCATTCTTTAACACAAAACGGCGTGTGACACTTCGATTCGTCATTCATCACACTCATTAAAAGGCAGAGACTTGAAGGCAAATCCCTTGTTGTTGTCATCAGTTGAACTAACCGTGTTGTGGACAATAAACACACTCTTCTTTAACTGACGCATGTGTAGTCAAAAGGATCCCTGAGGCCCTTCACAACAGGCGATCATTGAACACATCAAAAAGGTCCCATCCTCTGGCCAAGGAGAGCGAAGGCTCTTCTAGTGAGATTGCGTGACTGACAAGAAAGGTCACTCTTTTGTTCGATTGGATTTTTCCAAAAGACTCGGCAAAAAAAAATTTGCATTTCTATAGTCACCACCGGCCAAACACAAAATATATGAGTGGCAATGGACTAATGCTTCCTCCTCCTCTCTCTTCCGCAGAGGCTCCTATCAGTAAAGAACAGTAAAAGAGATTATAGGAGGGCAGTGAACGGGAGCGCGGGGAACGATGGGAAGAGCGAAAGAGAGGCTTTTATCAGTAAAGACTGAAACCCATATATGTGGGTTGAAACGTGCAACTGTCTCTTGTACGCTTCAAAACAAGCCTCCGATTAGTCAATTTGCTAAGCAGTTGTTACAGCCATATTTGGAAAATCAAGATAAAAATATTAACCAATCAATTCGCTAGAACAACTTGCTTCCAATCTCGAGGGACCGAGGGGTTTCCAAATATGGTACTAAGCAAAAAATGAATATTCGGAAGCTGTGAATGCGCGTTACATGTTTCCAACCCGCTTATGGGTTTCTGGTAAAGAACAGTAAAAGTGGCCTGCGTAGCACGGCGTCGGGGAGGGGATTGAGTAAAAGAGAAAATGGGAGGGAAGTGAACGGGAGCGCGGAGAACGATGGGAAGAGCGAAAGAGCCTTCCCAGAGTTCCCCGCTTGTTTTACTTTTTACCTCTACCCAGCCTCCGCGCGTTTTTTACTAAGCGTGGAGCGTGACTGAGAGGCCTCTGCGGAGGAGAGAGATTCCCTCCTCCTCCTCTTTAGCTTGTATGTTTTGTTTTCCCAATGTAGTTCATGTTCATGTTACCCTAGCTAGAGAACTGTTTCTTTTAAATTTTGTTTTCTTCACGTGTATATGTATGCATAATTTATGAAAAGACAAAGGACAAATTCCCTTGAGAACATCACATGACCTACATTGGGAAAACAAAAAAACAAGCTAAAGAGGTCTATTAATTTATACCGTTACTGAGGATCGGGGGGTGGGGGGGGGGGGGGGGTATAGACTCCCAAACTTTAAACCACAGGCTTGAATTATGTTTTCTTTAGGGTACCATTTTGAACCACCTGTTAACAAACAAATTAAATTATTACTTTTGAACCACCTGTTTCCGTAATGCAACCAGAAGATGAATATTGGTAATTTCCTAGCAATTTGCAACTTGTTTAGTTCAAATGGAACATGTTTTGTTTCCTTTGGGCTAACATTTTGAAGAAAGAAGAAGAAGCTTCGTTTTGCAAAGCGAAATATTGGGCACCATTATATTCCACTTTTATTTTATTCTGCTTCTGTTTTTTTTTTTTGCCGAAAGGATCAGTTTGCCGTTTTTTTTTTTGTAACATTTTGAACCACATGTTTTCCTAAATTCAACGAGAAAAGTCATGCATAGTCTCCTTCGCAGCCGTTATTGTCTCGTCACGCAACGCTCCTCCCACTAGCGTTGCGTGACTTATAGTAGTATTTTAATTCTCTTACAAGAATGAATAATTAAGAAATCAAGAGAAAAGGGGCAAAAAAAAAAAAATAGTTAAACTAATACCTTGCCCTCATAATTGGAAAATAAATAACGGCTGCGTGGGAGACTAAGTCATGCATAAATGCATTTTTTTTTTATCAGAGAGCGAATAAAAAACAAAAAGTCCGACGGAAAAAAGATCTGGTCTTGGTAAGTAACACTTACCCACAAGTCGTTCTCCGCCTAGCCTGACAGGGGACGCAAACAAAACAGATTTATAGAATAAGGCCTGGTTCACACGTGTGACGCAAATGCAAATGCAAATGCAAGCGCAAACGCAAGCGAACAAGTGCTTTTCACCTTGCGTTTGCGATTGCATTTGCGTTGAGCCCGGTTCACACGTGTGAAACGCAAACGCAAGTACAAATGCAAATGCAAATGCAAGGAAATGAAAATTTTTCTATTCCTTGCGTTTGCGCTTGCACTTGCGTTTGCATTTGCGTCGCACGTGTGAACCAGGCTTAAGTCTCGTTACCGGGACCGCGCGAGTGTTGGGCTTGGGGGGGGGGGGGGGGGGGGGGAATTTAGCCCCCGTCCCCCACTTTTTTGAATGGTTAAAAAAATATATGTATCAGATGGACTGATAAACAACTAGAAGCTCATGAAGATTTTCTTGGGTTTTATGCCATACCAGCCATAGCTGCAGAGACTATAGTGTCGGCTATTAAGGATGTGCTACTAAAACTGCAATTGCCATTAGCTAACTGTAGAGGGCAGTGCTATGACGGCGCGAGCAATATGCTTGGTCATAAAACGGCGTAGCTAAGAGAATTCAGGACCTTCAACCGAAGGCTTATCCCACTCACTGTCATGGGCACTCATTAAGTTTAAGTGTGAAGGACACAGCAAAAAACTGTAAGTTGCTCTCAGATACAATGGACACAGCAAAAGAAATCGTAACCCTCATAAAATTTCTCCAAAACGGGCACATCTATTAGGGGAAATAAAGGAGCAGCTCGTAGCATTAAAACCCTTTGTCCTACAAAATGGACGGTGCGGGTAAGTTTCTTTCAGCGTATCATAGATAACTACACAGCTCTCCTTCAGGAGTGGATCGTTTGCCTTGACGAGAAGCTACAGGCAGATGTGCGTGGAAGACAATCGGATGTCAAGCGCAAATGAACACGTTTGACTTTTTTTGGGGCTTCATTTACTGAGGTGAGCGGCTGTTCTCACATACAGATAACTTGTCCAAAACATTACAACAGACAAGGATGTCTGCTATTAGTGAAGAAAGAGTTGCAAACTGAATCTTACAGAAGAGGTCCTGCAGTAGTATACTCTCATTAGATTTAACCCCGCGATGGACTAGGTGACTAGGTGACTAGGTGACTAGGTGCCTAGTCAATGACGTCACAATATGCCTTCCCGCATACTAATTTGGATTAGGTGCCTAGTCAACTACCTATTCCTTTTGTGTTATTGTATACTAATAAGTGCGTTCCTGCATATGTAATAAACTGCCAATACCTACACCTATTCCTTTTGTGTTATTCGGAAACAATTGAAACAATAGGTTTGCCCAAACTTGCCCGCTCTATTCACACCCTGATTGGATCTTAAGAGTTCTATTGTCTGTTTGAATAAAAAACGCAGATTTTAACGAGAGCGTCATTCCTGAGGTTCACTCGCTTACTTGGAAAACTTTGATCGATTTTCGAAACGTTTATTTCGTCGAAAATGGCTTTTTTCACGAACGTTGTTGATCTTCAAGCTGCTTTGAGTGCTTGTTTAACTGTCCGCGACTGGGAAATTTTAACTGGAGCAATCCAAATCCCGGAGAATTTTGTGCCGATGGCTTATGCAAGGCTCGCAGATTTGACTATTCAAGAATTTGAGGTAAGTTGAAATATTTTACTCGATCTCTCTTGATTTTCTAAACTCAAACTTCCTTCTTGTTGCAAAGACAAACGCGCGAGCGAAACGCTTTTAAGTTAACTAGTTGATTTCTAAACTTTCTTGCCATTACTTAATTTTAGGGCGTGAATTTTAACTCTTTGATCATTCAAACGTTGCTTTAAATAACCCGCGTTAAGGATTCAATTCTCTCTCATAACGTTACTTGTTCTCTTATCACAGGCGTCAAGCAATGAAGTCCCGACTACAGAGGCGTTCGATGAGTTTGACTTTCTCGATTCGGTAAGTTTATTTTGAGTTTGTTAAACATATTTTGTAGTACGATAAAAGCCTTGTCGTTCGTGTTTCACACACCGTTAAGTAAGTTTAATTATGCGAACTTACACTCAACTAAATTTACATGAGAAATTAGCACCTCTTTGTTCAGCGAGTTAAGACACAATGAGATTTTAGCTAAGCTCAATACCCACAGGATCAGTTATCTAAACTTGAATTAATCTCGAAATTTTCTTTGCGTTATAGATGACGACGGCCGAACTGCAAGAAATCGGGGATGTGGAAAAGATTTCGCTAAGTAATGTAAGTAATTTGATTGTTGTGTTTATTAACTAAAGTGAATTGTTTTCAACTAAATTATCGTGTTTAAGCCGTTTACTTTCCTTTGGCTGTCCTGTATTCTAAATTAATTTTGTTGTGTTTACTTGTAGGATAACGACGATTCGGAGGTGGAAAGTGATTTATTTGACGAGGTAAGTTTTTATTTCCTTTCACTGATTTCCTTCACAATTACAACCATCATGTGATGCGTTTTGTTCAAATACTTATGTTCTGTTATTATTTGCAGTGGATGGGCGAAACAAATCAACTGCCGACTTGGAATCCTGCACAAACCGTAAGTAATTTTGTCTTGTACTAGTCTTTTTTCCTCGCATTTTTTTTTTTTTTTTTTTTTTTTTTTTTCGTAGAGAATCGATTACGGTTCGACATTTCAAATCTCACTCGCTTTTGGTTGTTTCGAGTCGAAGAAATTACCTGGTCGAAATCTCAATTTTCGTTTCATTGTTATTGAGTGCGCTTCGAAAACTAAAACGTTTAAGAGAAATAGAAACTGCGTTTAAGAATTTATATCAATGGAGTTGTTAAACTGAGTGATTTCATAGTTTAAAAGCGTGTGTTTTCGAGAAAGTTATCTGATCAGGAGCGCAATTCTCGTTTCATTGTTATGGATCTAAGTCAGTTTTAAAGAAAAAGAATTTATATCAACGGAGTTGTTTTTACGCTTTCGCGTTTTTCGGAACTGTTTTCATAGTCTTGTTCTAAAATGTTTGATCGAATGTTTTTTCTAAGTGATTTGTTTTTAGTCTTCTTCTAAAAGCACGTGCTTTCTATTAGAATCTAGGCTCAATTCCTTCTTTATCGTTGACTGATCAAACACTCAATTCTCGTTTCATTGTTGTTCATTGTTTCATAATGCTTGACCGAGCGAAGACTGGGTAATCCAAAATGACGGATGGGCCTTGAAATCAAAACAAACGCTGGTTTCCCTCGAGTTTTTTTTAAATACTTTATCTCGCTTTCATTTTGTTTATACTCAAATCAACTTGATAGACGTTTAGATAAGAACTTATTAATCGAGCATACAGTTAAGCTTTGCTAAGACTAGTTAATAATAATTAATTGTAGGATGTTCAAACGGGTTCTGGGCAACCACCAGCGAAAAAACCTCGAAAGGAACATCGCTGCGATACTTGTGGCAAGACTTTCTCCCGTTTGGATAATCTGAAGTCCCATCAACGCGTCCACACTGGTGAAAAACCGTACGAATGCCAGCGCTGTGACAAACGGTTCTCAGACAAATCGAATCTGAACAAGCATCTAAAGGCGCACGAGAAGCGAGCCGCCGAGCGCACTTTTATTTGTAAAACCTGTGGTGAAACGTTCCACAACCACGCACCCTATAACGCTCATATTCACACCGCGCATCAGCAACAACCACCGACCAGCCGTAAGCGTACCGCCACGAAGACTGTAGAAGCGCCACCCACTAAGAAAACCAAGAAAACCCCGAGTACGACCCCAGAACAAGCACCCACAACAAGCGCTGAAAACACTGCTGTCAGGTCGAACTGGCAAGCCGATCCCGTCCTTATCCCTTCGAACTTGGTTCCAGCTAGCGAAGAAAATATTGCTCAGCTGTATCGACAACACTGGCCCCAGATCCGCACCAGATTCAGCCGCCGTAACAGACTGCAAGACTGGCATAATTTCCGCTTGTCCACCATCAGTCCTGCTTCCCTACGCGAGCAGCTGAGCCGTATCTTTACTGACCAACCTACCGTTTTTAAAGTGAACTTCTCGTTTGGGTTTATCCTGCGAAACACGGAAACAGGCGCCCTACAGTACCACCACCCCTCCGCCAACAATAATTTGGTGTTAGAACAACCGTTCCTGATTTCAAGTCCAGACGATTTAGACCGTGCCATAGAAGAGATCACCAACATCGATTTCTTAGAATGGATTCGACAGCAGAGGCCAAATAGTAAATGGGTTGTGGATCTGGTCACGAATGTCACCTGGTTTGTGACGAAAATCCGCGATCACCCCATCGGCCGAGGAAAATATCTACCCGGGCATATCGTCGACAATCGTGGTATTGATGCTTTGGAAAATAATGCAAAAACCGGCAAACCCTACGAAGATAACTTGTGCTTCTTTCGCTGCCTAGCCCTTCATAACGGCTGCCACACAAAGAGCTTGGAGAGAGACACCAAGTACTATTATGAAAAGTACCGAGAAGCCGGACTCTCGAAAAAGAAGTTTCATGGGGTCAAGCTTAGTCAGCTAGACGAGTTGGAGAAGTTATTTGAAGTCAACATACAAGTGTATAGCCTTGCTCCGACTCAGAAACATGGCGAAGAAGATGATGATGAAGAAACACCTGACATCGCTGCTACACTCATTCGCCGCTCTCACCGCCATTATCCAAGCACGCTGTACCTGAACTTGTACGAAAATCACTTTTCGTACATTCAAGATCTCGCCCGATACTCTAAATCGTTTCAATGTTCAAGATGTGGCAAGTATTGGAAGCGAGCGCATAACTTAAGACAACACGAGAAGACCTGTGACGGGAAAGTGCAGCTGAAATATCCTGGCGGAGCATACCGTGTACCCAAAACCATCTTTGAAGATTTAGAAGACGAAGGCATTATCGTCCCCGACGAAGCACGGTACTTTCCTTACAGAGCCACCTATGACTTTGAGTGCTACTTCGATAAAGAAAAAGCGCAAGAATTAAAGAACACCGAAAAATTGACCTGGCAAACGTCGCATGTACCACTGAGTGTGAGTGTCTGTAGTAACCTGCCTGGTTACCAAGCGCCCAACTGTTTTGTGTCTAACGGAGACCCGAACCAGATGCTTGAAGATTTTGTACAGTACCTGACCGAGATCAGTACCAAGAGCTCTTCTCTGCTACGTGAACAGTACGCACCCGTGTTTGAAGCACTCAAGACAGCAAGAGGTCCCGAAACGCGAGAAACGGACGAAGACCGACTGGCACAAATGCTCGTAGATTTGCAAGAAGGAAATGAAGAGTCTGGTAGTGGTGAGAACGAAAGCGAACAAGAAACAGAAGAAGAAGCAGAGGAGAGCGAAGATGAAAGCAGAGGGATCGATTTGATGGCAAGTGATGATGAAGGGGACGAGGAAGAGATTGAGTCAGAGAACGAAGAAGATCGCGCCTTCTTAGACGAAGAAGTGAGGGAAGACGATCCGTCATTTTATAGAAGATTTAACGTGGAACTTGACCAAGGCGTAAGACAAGAACAGAGGCAGAGACGAGAAGAGCTAGCAGAGCTGGAAGATTTACTGTTTGGAGAAGAACAGACCAGCGACCATAAAGTGTTGAACAAGCTCGAAGAAAAACTAAACGCATACATTCAAGAACTGCCTGTCCTTGGCTTCAATTCTGGCAAGTATGATCTCAACGCTGTGAAAGAATTTTTATTTCCCCACCTCATTGAGACTCAACCAGTCAAGTTCACCGTCAAGAGAAACAGCAACCATATGTGTCTCAAGACGGAACACCTCAAGTTTCTCGACATTACCAACTATTTAGCTCCTGGGTTCAGTTATGACCAGTTCTTAAAGGCTTACGAATGTCCTCAAACGAAAGGTTATTTCCCGTACGAGTGGCTTGACAACCTGGACAAGTTAGAAGAAACATTATTACCTCCCCACGAAACTTTCTACTCAAGCCTGAAGAACGCCAACATAACAGACGAAGAGTACGCCTATTGCCAACAAGTCTGGGAAGAAAACGAGATGTCCACATTCAGAGAATTTTTAGTCTGGTACAATAATCTCGATGTGGTACCTTTCCTGGAGGCAGTAGAGAAAATGAGTCAGTTCTGGCAAGAGAGAAAGATCGACATGTTTAAAGATGGCATTTCTGTTCCCGGTCTCACCTTAAAGTATCTCTTCTCTTACCTGTCGCCGCAAACGTATTTCAGTCTCTTCGACCAAGCAAACAGTGACATGTATCACCTTATCCGGGACAATAACACAGGCGGGCCTAGTATAATTTTCCATCGCTACCACGAAGCTGGCAAAACGAAAATCAGGGAAGCGGAAAAAGGCCAGGCTGCTAAGCTGTGCCAGAAGATCGTGGGGTATGATGCAAATGCTTTATACCTGTGGGCTGTGATGCAGAACATGCCCACTGGAAGCTACACAAGAAGAATGGCAGAGAACCAGTTTAAACCAAAAGGGTCTGTTCGTATGGCGATCGAATGGCTGGAATGGGTGGCCCACCAAGAGAGAATCCATATTCGCCATCAACTCAACAACACCGAGAAGCGTATCGGTGATCGCAGACTCCCTGTGGACGGATTCAACGCACAGACACAAACCGTCTACCAATTTCACGGTTGTTACTGGCACGGACACGACTGCTCGCTCAATCGTGGTAAAGAGTTTAACGAAAAGCGCAAGAAGCCCATGTGTGAACTACTCGAAGAAACAAGAGCCAACACCCAGTATATCAAGAGCAAAGGTTACAACGTGGTAGAGATGTGGGAGTGCGAATGGCGACAGATGAAGAATACAAATCGTGAACTGCAGCGATTCATCGCTACCGAAGTAAAAAGAAAGTTGGATCAAGTGAAAACGATGAGCCCCGAGCGAATTTTGAGCGAGGTGCGAAATGAGCGTTTGTTTGGGTGCGTGGAAGTAGATATTCGCGTGCCGGATAACCTCAAGGACAAGTTCAGCGAGATGTGCCCCATCTTTAAAAACACCAACATCAGCCGTGACGATATTGGGGAGTTCATGAAAACTTATGCTGAGGAAAACAACATCATGGCGCAACCCCGACGCAGCCTGATCGGGAGCATGAAAGGCGAGAAAATTCTGCTTGCCACGCCTCTCCTCAAATGGTATCTCGAGCATGGTCTGGAGGTTACAAAAGTGTACCAAGTCATTGAATATACTCCTGAACCCTGCTTCAAACCGTTTGGTGACGCAGTATCTGACGCGAGACGAGCAGGAGACGCAGACCCTAACAAAGCCATTATCGCGGATACAATGAAACTGGTAAGTTGTTGTTTTGTTATGGGAAATAAGGGGTGGGAACAATATACATATTTCACGGATAGACAACTGATTTCATTCTTTATTATTATTTCTAGTGTGGAAATAGCGCTTACGGAAAATGTATAACGAACCAAATGAAGCATATGAACGTGGAATTTTGCAGTGACGCGGAAGCTAGTCGAAAAGTGAACACCCCTCTCTTCAGGAAATTGGACAATATTACCGAAGATACGTATGAGGTTCAGTCCTGCAAGAAAACCATAAATTTAAATTTACCTATTCAAGTCGGTTTTTTTGTGTATCAATACGCAAAACTTCGCATGTTAGAATTTTATTATGATTTTTTAGACAAGTATTTGGACCGTTCAGATTTTCAAATGTGCGAAATGGATACTGATAGTGCGTATATCGCAATTTCTGGGGAAAGCGTTGAAAGTCTGGTTAGACCAGAGTTAAGAGAAGAATTCGCACTAGATAAGTGTAACTGGTTCCCAAGGACCGACACCCCCGCGCACAAGGCGTATGACAAGCGAACCCCCGGCTTGTTTAAAGTGGAATGGGAGGGGCAAGGCATAATCGGGTTGTGTTCAAAGACTTATTATTGTTTTGGGGCGAAAGATAAGTTTTCCTGTAAAGGTGTTAACAAGAAAACAAACGAAATTAACAAAGAAAAATATCTCAATGTACTGTTGACCAAACAGAATAGTGCTGGTGTTAACCGAGGTTTCCGAGTAGTCAACAACACGATGTATACTTATACTCAAGTCAGAGATGCGTTCTCTTATTTTTATCCAAAAAGAAAAGTTTTGGATGACGGAGTCAGTACAACTCCACTCGATATTTAAGTTTCATTTGTACATAGATTTTTCTCGCTTGTAAATAATTTTTCGCGTTTTGTAAATAGTTGTAAATAAAGATTGTATAAGAATTTCATTTTTTTAGACATAGTATTTTTCATATAGTTGTTTTGTACATAGGAAAATAATTTTGTAAATAAACAAAGTTGGCAGAATTTTAATCATGGCTTGTTGTCTGTCTAGTCGCGCGCGATCTCCACGCGTGAGCCTCCCGCGCGCGATCCCAGGGAAAACACAACGTTAAAAAGTGTCCCTTTTGGCCCTCGAGGCCCCCGTGGCCCTTAATTGCTTGATAAATTAGCGATAAATTTCGTGTTTCAAACAGTTTTGATCAGTCGAAATCAAACTTTCCTCGAGTGAACATGGTGCAGCGAAAGTGTAAACATTGTCCCATTCCTGATTGTCATGCGAAATTTTTAGTGCGATTAGCAAATCATTTAGCTCAAGTTCATAACTTAACTGAACTCGAACGGAGATATTGGCTCCAATTTGCTAAATTACAAAACACCAACATGGTTCGTGTGTATGGGAAAGAGGCTGAACCTAAAACTATTTTTCTATAAATCAAAGTGTTTGCAGTTTAATCAGCCAGTTGTGATCATGGATCCGAGGTGGAAACATCCGTTCCCCGCATTGGTAGCCGGACCAACGTGTTGCGGAAAAAGTCAATTTGTTAAACGGTTTCTTGAATCAGGAGAAGACGTGATTGATGGGGCGCCTGAAAATATTATATGGTGTTACGGGATTTATCAACCAGCGTACGATGAAATGCAAATGAGTATTCCTAACATTACTTTTGTGGAGGGAGTCCCGAGTGACTTGGAATCTATGATAAATCCGTCGATTCGAAACCTTGTGGTTATTGATGATTTAATGCAAGAGCTTAGTAATGATCACAGAATTACTAGTTTGTTTACCAAGGGTTGCCATCATCGCAATCTGAGTGTCATCTTTATTTTGCAAAACATCTTTCACCGCGGAAAAGAATTAAGAGATATGAGCTTAAACTGTCATTATCTAGTACTGTTTAAATCTCCACGCGATAGCAGTCAAGTGACTCATTTAGCAAAACAGATGTTTCCCGGTCATACAAAATATATGCAAGAAGCCTTCCAAGATGCAACCAAAAGACCTTATGGGTATTTATTATGCGATCTTAAACCGGAAACGCCTGCCGACTTCCGGTTGCGAACTAACATCTTCCCTGGGGACACCCAGTTCGCTTACATCCAAAAGGTATAAAAAGGCTGCATCACAGTGATATAAATCAGTTGAGCATGGCCCAGCGACTGAGAAAGAACCACGACTTTCTTAAACTCCTTGCCAAGTGTACTCCAGCTCAGCGTAAAGCGATTTTGAAAGTAGCCGACGACGCTTTAGTAAGAACCATTTGTGAGTGTGTTCTCAACGTACTTAAAGGAACAGTGCCTGTCAGTAAACCCGCCAAGAAAAAGCTTTTACCTCACAAGAAATCTTTGATCGCTTTAGCCGAAAAAAGTACACCGCTTACTAAGAAAAAGAAAGTGTTGGTACAACACGGGGGAAATTTTCTAAGTGTTTTGTTACCTCCTGTGCTTCGTGTATTAAGTTCGATTCTTTCCTAAATGAATCACACAAAGCGCATGGTTCTCGTTCCCGAGAACACCCTGGAACGATTGCAACAACGCCAGCAGATATTAACCCCACCTGTGACTCAAACTTTAAAAAACTTAGACAGTGAAATGGGACAGATTTTATCCAGTAAAGAGCTAGATGATGACGAAAAAGCGAGACTGTACAATCAGGTGTTACAGCGCTATCTGACTTATTACGATCAGAGAAAAGGACAACCACTTCAAGTGAAACTAACAGCCCCTAAGCCCGTGGAAACTCCTAAACCAGAAGAAAGTGAAGAAACAGACACCGAAGTGGAAACTATACCTACGGCGGTAGAAGACGAAGTCATGAAAAGTGTACCTAAGATGTACAAAGCTGGGGCTAGACAACTCTTGGATAAGATAAAACAAAACCGAGATGTATTGCAGTGGAATGAAAAAGGAGAGTTGTTGTACGAAAACAAACCGATACCCGGGTCTCACGTAGTGGATTTAGTCAACGATATAGTACGCCACCGCAAAGGATTTGAGCCTGTTGGATGGTCAGTGTTTGCGAGAGGTCTGGCGCGAATGAACGTCCCTGAAAACTTAGTGCGCAATCCCCAGAGGCAGAGTACCATCCGGGAGTTTAAAACAAGAGTTAGAGAAGAAACACCTAGCAGTAGTCCCTCTCGTTGGCTTCCTACCCCACCTCCTACCTCCTCACCCGTGAAAAAACAAAAGCGAAGGGTCGCAAGTCCACGCCTCCAAGCTGTCCGTTGGTTGCGATTATAAATCATGACAAGAGACGTTTTTTCATTGTAATCACTTCTTTATTTTTGATCACTCAATAAAATACATTGAAAGGAAATTACATGGTGTCTTTACTGAACTTTGTGCTGTGCTTTTGATCCTTGTTTGTTTACATGGGTATGATATTTTTTTAGACTTAAAGGGAAATGTTTTTCGATAAAGCGTTTTACAAGAAAATCATTTCGGTGTTTACTGTTAGAAAATCTATGTACAATGGTGTTCATACTAACATGGCGACAGCGAAATAAGGCATAGTACAAGCTATAATGTCCACACGCTTTTGAGGTTATGCTTTGTAATGTCACAGAGTTAAACATCCACTGGCTAGAATTATTTTTCAAGAAATTAGTAAATGTTCCAGTATAATTGCTTGGCGGTAATCCGTAAGAGTCGAAAAATTCTCCCTCGCGGTCTTTGGTGAAATAAAACGCAACCCAATGCGATCCGGGCTTGTCACTCGTATCCACATTGGCAATGAACAGGGCTGGGTAGGATGAAACACTGTTTGGCAGTTTATCTGAAGGATACACTCCTTGAAACACGCCTCGGGTATATTTATCCTTTCTCAAAATAAGCGTCAGTTGAACGGTATCCATTCTAGTTTGTGAAGTCGTACAAAACGTTCCGATTAGCGTCAATCTCAATCACGTTTTGAAACTCGGCGTAGACGATGAGGTTCACTGTGTTGGCAAGTGGTTGACTAAAATGAAGCTCGACTCGAAGGTTGCCTTGTTTTATAAGCTCAAAATGTTCACCCGGGCAGTGATCTGGGGACAAGTCAAAACAGAAAGCGGTGTAACCAGAACCATAATCGCTTCTATTTATCTGGTTGCCTGTATCCTGGGCTAGCTTTCCACTTCCGGAAAAAAGGCTTTGATATCCAGCTATAATATTCTGACCACCGGCCTCGTCAAATTTGAGAAACAAGGGTTTTCGAGGAATTTGTTCCCCATCCACGTACACACCTACTTGAGTTAAGTTGTGATGTTTGAAGTTAAAGGGATTGGAGGTGTAAGTACCGTTAAATGCTTCTGTATCCACCAATACTAGTACTAAGCGCTTCGGAATGTGACCCAGGAAAAGATTATCTGGGGTGAAATTACTGAATGCTTGTGGTATGGAAAGGACTTTGCAGTCAACTCGGCGAATCGGATATTTGGCAGTCGTTTGCTTTAGCGCAGCGGCATGTCCCAAACTAATGGAAGAGGCTACTTTAACTTTGCGAACGTACAGGATTGCTTCTGTGATAACCACCTTGAAGTTGGCACCTCCAGCTGATGACAGCAAGCAGAACGAATTCTTGGCTCTGTTGAGTTTAATTCTCAGATTGACTCCGTTCAGTATTAACCGGTCTTGAAAGAAAATATCGCTGTGTATCGGTCCCATCATGTCCACCGTATTACTCTGTTTCGTGAATTCATAGCGAGCTTTTAAACCCATGTTTGCATCGGCATCTTCAGCCACTGGATTAACTGCATCCATCTTTCCAGGGGTATCTTTGTAAAACATAGCCATGGACAATTGACTTGTTTTGGCCTCTTCCCCGTAGTTCAGCAACGTTTCAATCATGGCGCGATAAGGGTAGGTGTTGGTTGATGGGGAAATAAGTCGCTCGTTCAAAGACACATCCACTTGTGAAAACAAGGAATGGAGAAAAAGGTTCACGGGCCCTACTTCTGTGTTTAGGTCTAAAGCGGTACCGTTTGCTTTAGTGATCTTTGCCTTGACAAACAACTGGGTTCGTGCTAGGTCTAGATATTCTTCTCCAGTTCCAGAGATATTAAATTCGATCGGGCCACTGTCAGTAATGTTACTAAGGGGATGATATTCAATCCATTGTCCCTTGGTGATAGATGTTTGTGTAGCCGGAATCGTAAAAAGATCGAGTTCCGATTTCGTACACTCTTGAGATTCGTGATGAACAAAAGCCATGCTTACTTTGAAAAAAAATATTCCAAATTTTGTCTGGGCTTCCTCTGCTGCGGAGATGTTTTCCGTTTCTTGCCTGGTGGCGAACTGTTTTTTCTAGGCTGTGCTTTCCTTTTTGTAGCTTTTTGACCCGCACCTGACTGCGCTTGCGAGGGATTCTGGGAAGCAAGTTCACTGATAGCTTGTTTGGCTCGTTTGCCAACCACCGTTTTTAATTGTTTTCCATCCATTACATCTTGAGCAATATTGACACCGGTTTGCAACGCTTTTTTACCAAGTATTCTAGCACCCTGTTTCAGGTGAGGCACCGCCCAGCGAAAAAGACCTCTAAATATGGAACCTAAGCCATATCCTCGCTGAAATCGAGCTCCATGAAAGGCTGGTAAATTTCCACCTTTTTGTTTGGCTTGATCTAAATAATACTGTTCGTACAACTTGTGATTTGGCGTATGAATTTTCTTCATGTCACTCTTTAAAAGTACGGAGGTTGACTCTGACGAAAATGAAGTGTTAGCAACACTCTCCCAAACTCAAATGGTACAGACTCTCCGGTGTCCCGCTTTATATTGACTTCGATCGTCTCGAACTGCTTTCTGCTGACAGGTACGTATTGCGGGCGCACGAATGATTTGCTGATTCGTTCCCCATCTTTCCCTTCCACGGGAATAATTCGAAGCAAGGGAACTAGTGTGTCTCCGACATATTGCGGTTGAATAATATCGCAATAAATGTAAAGATCGTGAAAACCGTGTTCCAAATCCACTTCTCTAGGACCCTTGGTTGTCTTTGAAATCACTTGTTCCGGTAAAAATCCCAGCATATATCCGAATTTGTCAAAATTCACTTCGGAGTTATTTTGCACATGAACTGTCACCTTTCTACTGATAGTATCATAGGAAAATGACACATCATTGTCGTAACGGTGTTCGTTATCGATCGACTCTTTCATTTTTGCAAGGATATCTTGAATGGTAGGATAATGGCCTGGTGAAATTATCAGGGTATCCCATATACCGTGGAGTTTTTCATTCCGAACGAAAAATCTAAAGTCTTGAACATTATTCCAGCTATGTGGATAGTGGAGTTCGGTTAACGCCACTTCCCATTCGCCTGTCAGATTAATGGTCTGTGGTAATCCAACCCGATACTCTGTTAATGTGTTATTTGGAAATTTGTCCAGACTACTATTACTGGGGAGATGTAGATAAAACTGTGTTACCTCCATGATGACTAGAAGTCAAATGATATTGTTACGTAGGGAGGGCTTATTTTATAATTTACCACGCTACAACTATTTCATATAAAATCATACCTTTATTCACAAAATGCCTTTTACAACTTTGAAATATTACTTTCCGCTACCCAACTATTAAATTTATCTGGGTAACCTTTCCATTTTACAAAATATTCAACTAAGCCTTTACGCTTTCTCTTGCGTAAGATCTTTTCCACACGATAAACATCGTCATTCTTGATAATTTTCTGTAGTTCAGATTCGTAAAATGTTCCATCTAAGATCTCCCCTGCATCATCTTTCAGTTTATAGACTGGTACTTGACGCGACATTCGTTTGTACACAGTAAAAATTTCTTCGGTAAAGTTGGGAAGGTAAGACTTTTCAAAGAGTCTCTTCGTTTTGCTGATCCTTACACGATCCCCCAGTGCAAATTTGAAACGAACAAGCTTGTTTACATCATCTCCATACAACGTTTCCCATACTTTGGTTTCGTTGGCCTTGGTAACCTGGCTTGGTTTCATTTTAATACTGCGATGGTAGGTATGATTGTAAGATGATACTAACTGTGGTAGCACATCTATATACGTAAGTGTGTTTTTAGCAGTAAAAAATTTGTACATTTTTCCCTTAAAAGAACGGTTGAATCTCTCAACCACCGACGCCTTTAATCCCGAGTTAGTTGTGAAAAAATCAATGTTGTTGTCACGAAGAAACTTCAGGAACACACGATTAAGAAACTCCGTGCCTTGATCCGTTTGAAGTTTAAGCGGTTTGCGACCAGAAGATAGAATCGTTCGAAAGGCCTTGACTAGCTCTTGACCCTGTTTTGTCTTCAAAGGAAGGACCCAAGCATACTTGCTAAAGACATCTAGACAAGTGAGGAGGTAATTGTAACCCTTGTTATATCGACTTAGACTTTGAACATCCACCAAATCAGCTTGGAATTGAGCATTTATGCCGGGAACAATGACTCTACTTCTCTTGTAATGTCTACGCGCGGGTTTATGAAGCGTATAAACGTCTTGCTGACTCAACCAATCTTCAACTTGTTTACGAGAAATCTTGCTCTTTCCTTTCTCTTTGACCGCCCTGTAAACAGCATCCAAACCACCGAAACTTGCGGGATGACTCGGATCGAGGTAAATGCTGGCGAGAGTTTTCTCCATCGCAGAACTCAGAGTTTTGTACAATGACTTTGCCACCACAACAAGCAAATACGCAACGAATGCGATTAAAAATTCTCTCTAGTGCAAGGGAGGGTGAAGGTGGACAGCAACCCATCACTAGTGACTTCTCTGACGATCGGAACTCAAATGACTATTCTTTCCACAGTGCTCACTTATATGTCTATTCTCCTATCTGGGTGAGAGTGGGAACGAGAAAATGGAATAATCGTTCCCAGTCCTCCTCGGTCAATCCTAATTGTTCGGCAAAATTTAAAAATACCAATAATCTTCCCCAATTTACTTGCGTGAATACTTCAGAATGGAGTTGTTTTAACTTGCTTAGTTTCGACCCCGGTAGATCGCAAAATCCCTCCTTCGATAACATAATTTCAGGTGTAGTAAAACTTATACTTTGTGCTACAAGGCGGTATAGGTCAAAACGAAATCGAAGCGAGGAAGGTCTTATACCCATGTTAACTGAGAAAGAGACAAACACACACTGACTCAAATAAACATGCTTTATTACTTTTATAGACACAATTTGTTTTGAATAGCATTAATTACAACGTCAAGGTCCATTGGTTGTTCTTCTTTTCTAACAACAGTCTCAGGGCATTGAACCTCAACTTGGCTGTCAATTTCCATAGCACTGGGATCTTTGCACTTCAGTCCACAAGGCCCGTAGTAAATAGTATACAGGATACGACTTTTAAGATCTTCTCCGCAATCTTCGAGTTCCAAGGAGGTAAGGTACATACTGGTCCAAGGTAGCTTTGGTAATTCAGTCACGTACGCTTCCCACGACTTGGCTAACTTGAAACCAATTGCGTTGCACACGCTTTCGGCGGTTTTCATGACGATGTTGAGATCGATGTTTTCCACCACATCTTCTCGGTAATACATCCACGCATCTTCGCTATCCATCATGAGACACGACTGTTGCCTTTGACTTGGGTGTTGAATAGCGCAACCATAACAGCGATCCATTTTTGCTTCTTGGATGAGAGAATCAAGCATTGCGGCGTACGTTAGCTGGAACACATGGCCGATAAGGCTAGCTATCTTTTGCCTTTGGACTTTTTCAACTTCATCGACTGTCAAAAGAGGTTTAGAGCTTGATTCGATCTGAATATTTGGAACCATCTTGTAATAACGATTACGACTGAGAGTGATAATAATTCAAAAAATCCACGCTTTTTATTCAAACAGACAATACAAACCTTAAGATCCAATCAGGGTGTGAATAAAGCGGGCAAGTTTGGGCAAACCTATTGTTTCTATTATTTCAGAATAACACAAAAGGAATAGGTATAGGTATTGGCAGTTAATTACATATGCAGGAACGCACTTATTAGTATACAATAACACAAAAGGAATAGGTAGTTGACTAGGCACCTAATCCAAATTAGTATGCAGGAAGGCATATTGTGACGTCATTGACTAGGCACCTAGTCACCTAGTCACCTAGTCACCTAGTCCATCGCGGGGTTAAATCTAATGAGAGTATACTACTTCCTGCAGAATTTGTGGAATGATGAGTGCTTCAAGTCGTTCTTTGACACAATTGTAATCAAAAGTAAAAAACATCCTTCGATCTCGGAGCCAACCTTACCAAGGAAAACACAAGCACCTAGCAGATTTGAAATTGGAACGGGGGCCTCATCGCATCTTGCAACACCACGGGAACGTTACAGGCGCATATACTTTGAAGCGATTGACTTAATGGTCAACGCAATTGACCGTCGTTTCAACCAAGCAAGTTTCAATGTGTATGCAAAGATGGAGTCTCTTTTAGTTAAGTGTCTAAACTCCCAGGACTTTTCAACCGAGTTAAACTTTCTTGAAACAAATACCGAGATGATGTTCGTTTTGGAGCGTTAAATGCTCAACTGGAAATCTTCAAAGTGTTACTGAAGGACGGGGAATTTACCTGTTTTTCGATGACATCTTAGTAAAGATTAAGAAGTTGCCTGAAGCTGAGAAGAACATGATTAATGAAATCATAACCATCTGTAAACTGATTCTTGTGAATCCGGCAACTAGTGCAGCAGGCGAAAGATCGTTTTCTGGTACTCGGAGGATCGCTCGACAATGACACAAGCAAGGTTTAGTAATCTAACAATACTTAACGCCCACAGACAGAGAACTGACAAACTTTGCCTCATATCTGTGGCCAATGAATTTGTAACTTGCAGGGATAAGCGTAAACGAAACTTTGCCTTCAAGGAATCAGACATACAAACGTCCGTGTGAAACTCAGTTATTGTTTGGTAAAGCATTTCTTTTGTTGAAAATTGTTAACGAAAACCAAATGTTAGCCGCTTAGCTTAATTATTCGGGTTCGAATCCCGACCCGGCGTCATATGTGGGTTGAGTTTGTTGTTGGTTCTCTCCTTGCTCCGAGAGGTTTTTCTCCGGGTACACCGGTTTTACCCTCTCCTCGAAAACCAACACTTCCAAATTCCAATAAGATCTGGAAAGTGTTCACAATTAGTACTCGCGTACTAAATACTTTGATTTGATTTTTTGATATTTATCTTCATGTCAGTTGCTGGTCAAATGTGAGGGCCAGCCTCCACCGCGGTCAAACGTCCGAGGCGTTTTTCGTTTTATTTAGTGGGATTTTCTTTAATATTAAATAGAAATATGGGCAAGGATGTATACAAAAATTAGTTGACGTTATTATCTTTTAATTTTTCTCAAAATGATGAGCTTTTTCCGTTGAAAACTGACCAAAACTCTTTGCGCCTGATCAAAATTATGTTGGCAAATGGCGCCGACAATTCTGCAGTTCACAGTTTTTAAACGCTTAGAACTTTTTTGGTAAACTTTCAAAACGTTTGGTAAATTGACACTGTATTGGCAATATATTAAACATTAAACAGTGAAAATGACAACCTTAACTTTTAAGTACTTTGCTTAACTTTTGTAAATTTCTCTCCTTTGACCGCGGTTAAGGGCCAGCCTGTAGTACTTGATTCGTTAATCCAAAAGAAAATAAGCGCGTTTTTAGTTATATTTTAAAATTAACGCTACTTGATTGAACATGTTATTATCTGGGTGAGAGTTTTTGACGCATTTCTAATTCTAGCCATATCAGATAACCTCGCGCAGTCCCTGCGTTATAGTGAGGTAAACCATGACTCATTTTGTACACAAGAGTCATGCAGGCGTGTCATCTTTCTAATTGTCTCTAAAGTATCCTATCCTATAAAAACGCTAGCTTCGCTTGATTGATACTAGTTGTTACAGCGGAAGCGTGCGTGCTGTGTCTTTTTGTGCTTTACCTTAGCTTGTGACTAACTTTGGGACAGTTCCACCAAATTTCCCGCGCAAATTTCCGCCAACTACAGAGCTATTAAATAATGAAAAGAAAAACAGCCTAAAAATCGAAAAGTGATCAAGCGCGCGTCTTTTCATGATGTAAACTTGATCTCTAGTCGGCCGGCTTTTGTTTCCCCCTTTTGTTTTCTACAAAAAAAACGGAAATCAGGCTGTTTTATCACAGCTAGCCGAAACACATCTCCCCCAATCAAAGAGACAGCGGCGATGTTTGTTGTGAATATCAGATTTCAATCTTGGATAGTGGCCACGTGCAGTTTGAAACTTCTTGGCGGCCGTGTACGTGCCAGTAACATTTCTCGTTCATCTCGTGGTCGCTTTATACGCTTTTACAGCCGCTGTTGTGACGACAAATTTAACATGGCTTGTAGTGCTCCTAGTGAGAAGGCAAATGTTAAAGTCGAACGAGACAGAGCCAATGAACTAACTGGTAAGTCCTCACGTTTCGCTGTGCATGCGATGTAATACGAAAAGATAGGACGAGGCAAAGCGCGCGAAATGCATACGCGGAATTGTCCATGCCGATTAAAGGTAAAATAAAAATATTAGCTTATGGGAAGTCCATTCTCGGGAATGCATAGCAAACAATCGACGGCTAAAATACAGAATACAGGGCAAGTTATACCGTTTGCATCCCACTGATCATAACAACACAGAACAGTGCCTATTGTGTTGACATCCGCCTGAATCGTCAGCAGAGAATAAATGGCTGAAATATCAGACTATATAGTCAAGATAGAATTTCTGAAAAATAACGAGTCTGGGATAGATTAGGGTCTTTGTGGCGCAGGTAGCTGAACATATGGTCTGGTATACACCTTATTCCAAAATGGCGGGCAATTTATTATTCTTTTGTATGCATGTCAATTAGCCCTCTTTGCCTCATTTTCGCGTGAAAATTCTGTTGTATTTTGCACATGCTGACAAGGCAACAAGGGCTAATTAACATACAGATAAAAGAATAATAAAGTGGCCGCCATTTTGGAATAAGGTGTATGCGGTAAGGGTTTGGTTCAAGGCGAGGGTAAGTCCCAGTCCCAGCGGCACACCACCACCCAAAAATATACAGAGTACTCCCTCCCCCCCCAGGATGCTGGTTTATTTATAGGGTGCTTACCCAGTCCATGTGATATCTTCCACGCATGCAAATGATTATGTTCTTACTTCACCTACAATGTAAACACCCAGTGCTTGCCAGTAGTGGTTCAAGGGGAAGGTCCCTGGTTACCTCCTTGTTGTCAGCAAAATAAGGTCTGAATGGTTCAAGGAATTTATGGGCCCCACTTTATAAACAAGCAGCAGATCCAGACCTGATTTTAAAGGGGTGGGGTGATGGGAAGGGGGAGGGGAAAGTTGAATGGGTTCAGAATAAAAAAAAATGTTGGCACTTCAGGCCGTATTTTTTTATAGTTAAAATAACAGAGCTTTGAATGATCAAGAACAGTAAGTTGCAAACACTGTAACATGGTGCAACTTTTCTTGCAATGTTACGCGCAACTGTTGGAGAAGTAGAATCAAGTTCTACTTTTGCAATGTTGTGCACAACAAATTGCATTGTGTGACAGCCCCAAAAAATGCTGTTGCATGCAACATGCAAGAAAGTTGCACTCACCCTGTGTTAAGGCCGATTTACACGGCCCAACTTTGTCGCATGTGATTTTTTGTAGCGCGCGCTGCTTGCGTCAGGCGAAAATTGTATACAACTCGCATCATATAACATTGTATGTGGCTACGATTGTCATAGGGTTTTAAAACATGTTTCAAAATCCTACAATTTTTTTCGTGTCACATGCAACAGTTGTGAGCGAGTTGTAGGCTGATTTAGACGACGCGATTCGTATCATTCGTATGGCATGAGCAGGTTGCATGCTATAGTTGTAGGCAAAAGTTGTGCCGTGTAAATCGGCTTTTACAGTGTTTGCCACTTACTCATACACTTCCACCAATCACAATTTTTATTCACATGGCAGAAAATGTACTGGTCTTTATGGCTTTATAAGGCATTGAATGCAGTGAAACCACCAATTAAGTTAGTGGGATTGGTGGTGAAATCTCCTTTCTGGTATTTTTCCTAGTCCAAACAGAAACAAAAAACAGACATCGGTTTTCAGAGCCATGGGAGGACAGTGACTTGGTACTAGTGGTGGAGGAAGAGAAGTTTCATGTTCATCGTGTAATACTGAGTATGAACTCACCAGTGTTCAAAGCCATGTTCAGTTCTCAGTTCAAAGAAGCTGCATCCAATGAGATTCCACTGCCTGGCAAAAAGATGAATGAAGTACTGGACTTTCTGAAGCATATATACTACCAACACATCCAAGAACCAGTGAAAATCACCAGTAAGTTTTTGTAAGCCAGAAGTCTTGGGGGGGGGGGGGGGGTACTCTCAAATATTATAACCTATATCAGTATGTGCCACTGTGAAGGGTATGGTTTTCAAGCAGTTTTAATGTCTCAGGGTAGGGTATAGAAATCAGAGAGTTTTGGTCTTGAATAGGGTACCATTTGCCAGGAGACTGATCAGTGGTATGAAGAATAGGAATAGGAATAGAATAGGATCGAATAGGATAGAATAGGAATAGAATAGGAATTGAAACTCGGAAGAGAAAGAGTCTTCCCTAAACTGAAATAAAATCATTGCAGCAAGATTGTTGACAGATGGTTTTCCATTAAAAACACTAATAGTGTTACAGTTCTAAAAATAGCAAGTCTGGGATACGGTAGGGATTTTCGTTGTCTAGTCTTGTATAGGGTTGCAAAATCAGCTGAACATGGTCTGGTATAGGGTAAGAGTTTCAGAGTCCCAGTGGCACACCCCCACCCAAAAATATACAGAATATGCCCCCCCCCCCTCCCCCCAGCAAGCTTTTAGCCAGCAGGGTGTCCAGGCGTCCTATGGACACCCACTTTTTGAAGAAATTCATGAAAATTGCACCTAATACTTTAAAAATTTATGATGAGAAATATCTTCAGGACGCCCACTTTTCATTTCTGGCTAAAAGCCTGCCCCCCAGGCTAAAGTATATTAATCCAGTAGGGAAGGGCAGATCTTCATACTGTTGACCAGTTTGAGTGCTATGACCGTAGAATATAGGTAAGTGGGCAAGCAAAGAACAAAAATATTGTGAGCAGAAAAAAGTGATTTGGGCTGGAAATGGCTTCTACGAAATCAGTAATTATTTAAACAGGCTCTTTAATTAAGTATATGGGCCATCAGCAAGCAATGCAAGTATATCGCAAACATATATGAACAGTGGAGAAGAGCGAGGGTGGGGGATATTAACATGTCAACATTCTCCACAAACCTGACAATAATCAGTGATTTAACCAATCAGTAAGTCACTGATCATGTTGGCATTTTACCCCCACTAAGGAGCTTTTTCACGGGCTGATATTTGACACCTGTGGTTCATGGTGTAGGACCCAGACCCCATCATGCATCATAAGGGCAGGGCCTTGAGTGAGTAATTGGGGTGGGGGGTTGGGCTGGGGTGAAAATGTTAGAGATGAAGTGGGGGGGTGGGGGGGTGGGGGGGGCAAGCCCCTCCCCAAGATCCACCATTGGATAAGTCCTAAAGGTTGATGTTGTTTTTCCTTATTAGTGGAAAATGTAGAGTATCTTCTCAAGTTGAGTGATGAGTACCAAGTAAAGCTGATCTTCAAACCTTGCATCAGGTTCCTGGAGAATCAACCAAAAACAAAAGAAAATGCAATGAAGCTATTGCTGTTGGCAGACATGTATCATCTAGACGACGTCCGTCAGGGATGTTGTGATGACCTGCTCAAAGATATGAAACTGAAGACGCTGTCAGAAGCTGTTCATTTGCAAGATCTTCACAGGGAAAGCGTACAACATGTCCTGTCACAAAGGATTGTGCGGCTAGAAGCCTTCCTTGATACACTGTACCCCCAGTTCCTAGGACTCGTGGAGTGTGTGATGTGGCAGTTTGCGGACTATAGCGAATCTGAAGTGGCATGGTGCAGACGTCATTTTGATGACGTCAATGGATGTTTAATGCACAGATTTAATATTGATGATGCAGAGATTAGGAGGTGTCTGGGCTGTCAACAAATGTTACGTTCATTAGTTAAAGCCACCTACAAGAAAAGCTATGGTTCACGAGAATACCATTATGGATCAGGTACCGCTTCCAATCACCATTTTGATGAATACCTGCAAGCCGTTATAGAGGATTTTGTCAAATTGAAGCACGCAGGTTGCATAAACACAGTCTCTCGACAGATGCGATGAACATTTATTTACTATTGGACTTGTTTGGTTTTGTTTCACACCAGTTTTTAACATTACCAGTTTTTTATGGCAAAATGGTGAAAGATTCTCAATAGCCTCAATAGGACAGGGTTTTCTTTGCTTGTACAAAGACGACGGTTTGTTGATTTGATTAGGGATTTATGACACAGGACACTTACAATAATGTAGTGAGGAGCTTGTGAAAATATTATTTCAGATGTTTTTTTAAATAACTAGTTTAGAATTTAGCCAGCTTTCAATCATTCTTCATGGAATGTTCAGTTTACCCAAATTTTTGTTTGAGTATGGCAAGCCCATTTTACAGTATTTCACTTCAGCAGGTTTGCAAAGTATACATGGATCTGTGAACTGCATTATATCATTATTACTAAAATAGAAATAAAGTTGTTGCATGGTTTTGTTGACTGTAAAAAGTGTTAGAGTTTTGGTTTTGGAGTGTTTCCCCGGGGGTGGGGGGGGGGGAGGTGGGGCACCCTCATTGCATTGCTAGTATTAAAGCTATATGGGTGTGTGCTGCTGTGAAGGGTATGGGTTTCAAGCAGTTTAGTCTGGGATAGGGTATAGAAATCAGAGAGTTTTGGTCTAGAATAGGGTATCAGTTGCCAGGAAAGTGATCAGTTGTATGAAGAATTAAGTCTAGAATAGAAATTGAAACTCGGAAGAGAAAGCCTTCCCTAAACAGAAATAAACCATTGTGATAAAATTGTTGACAGATAGTTTTTCACTAATAGTGACACAGTTCTAAAAATAGCAAGTCTGGGATAGTGTAGGGATTTTCGGTGTCTGGTCTAGTATAGGGCTGCAAAATCAGCTAAACATGGTCGTATATAGGGTAAGGGTTTCTCAGCGGTGGGCACCACCCAAAAATATACAGAGTAAAAAAGGGTAGGGAAAACTGCCATTTAAGTATTATAAAAGGGCCTTTCAAAAAGATGCACGTAAAGGCTATATGAAAAGGGTACCATTTCCAATGAAAGGTATATGAAAGGGGTACGATTTTCAATGAAAGCTATATGAAAGGGGTACCTTTTCTGTCAAAAACGGTATATGAAAGGTTAAGGGTTTGGACCTCGGGGCAGAGCATCCATGTACAAAACTTTGTTAAGTACCTCCCCGGGGGTAAGCAATGTTGAACCGGATAATTATTACAGTCTTCTATCAAGGCTTTAATACCACCAAGCTTTTTAAAGGAAATGTTACAACTTTTACAGTCTAGGAGTAAAATTCACTTACAAGAGACTGTATCACGCTACTATGCACATGCTTTCTAAAACCCTTCCACTGCTTCCCTAAAGTCATTAAAGATTGTAAAATAACAATTTGTACAAATTAAATAAGTAAATAACACAAATAAACACTTTCAAATAACAAAATTGGGAATGGTCAATGCAATGTTACACAAGCTATAGTCAAAATACTCAGCATGTCCTGCTTATCATTTGGGAATGACTTTCATTAATCGGGAACGGATTGCATTATTGAAATCAAAATTCAGGTTTATAACTGATTATTGGAATTGTCCAATGGTAGCCTCATTCAAAATAAAGAATGCTGATTGGTTTGTTATTGACATCAGGCAAATGTTTACGTGCAAAGCAGGTGACAGTTTGTCTTGACACATCTGACTTATTTTTGTTCCCTCAAAAAATCATCACTGAGTATTTTTTTGACATAAAGAAGCTTTGCATTTATAACTCTGAAGAAGAATTCTTAAAATGCTAGTGTGCTTGCACTGAAAGAGAAATTTTCATGGAAAGTGAAAAAAATTTCCTATGAAGTCCAAGCGACTGAATTCGCCTGTGAACTTTTGACTTGTGTCAGTAAATAAACAATTAACATTCGTTATTTCAAATGAGGCTACCATTGGAAGACTCCAATAATAATTTTAAACCTGAATTTTGATTTCAATAGTGCAATCTGTTCCCAATTAATGAAAGTCATTCCCAAAGGATAAGTGGAACACACTGAGTATTTTGACTGTAATAATTATTCTACAGCCCAAAACATAAATTATCTTCAGCACTAGCAAATGCTATCCATTTTAATTGTCCTCAAAAGAAAGCCGTCTGTACTGTATTTCCAGCTTTACTGCAGAATTTTACCTAATTTGTACAAATAGTTATTTTAGAATCTTTAATGACATTAGCCAAGCAATGGACGGGCATGTACGGGCATGTGCATAGCGTCATACAGTCTTTTTAAGTTACTGTTTCATTCCGATGATCCAAAGACTGCTACAAATTAAATCAATTTTACCCTATAAGTCCCTGAAGCCATGAAAGGTATCCTCTCATGCGCCAATGTATTCTCATTTCACTGGATACATGAAGGAGAATGCATTAGAAATCTATTCTGTTCTCATGACTTCAACCCTTATGCCCTTTATGTTTGCAGGTTTTAGATTTTGCAAAAATAGGGCAGTTATCCCAAAATGGAGAAAGGTTCCAAGCTTTTAGTCCAAACATTTACAGTCAAAATACTCAGTGCGTTCCGCCTATTATTTGGGAATGACTTTGAATTCATTAATCGGGAACGGATGGCATTATTGAAATCAAAAATCAGGTTTTAAATTGATTATTTAAATCTTCCAACGGTAGCTTCATTCGAAATAACGAATGCTGATTGGTTTGTTATTGACATCAGGCGAATGTTCATGTGCAAAGCAGGCTCGACACATCTGACCTATTTCTGTTCGCTCAACAAAAATTCATCACTGAGTATTTTTTTGACGTAAATAAGCGCTGCATTTACAAAACTCCGAAGAAGAATTCTTAAAATGGCAGTGTGCTGATACTGAAAGAGACATTTTCACCGAAAGCAAAGAAAATTTTCTATGAAGTCCAAGCAAGTGAATTCTCTGAAACCAACAGCGACCAACGGTTGTGTATTTCGCCTGTGAACTTTTGATCCATGTCAGTAAATAAACCAATCAACATTCGTTATTTCGAATGAGGCTACCCTGGAAGATTTCAATAATCAATTTAAAACCTGAATTTTGATTTTAATAATGCCATCCGTTCCCGATTAATGAAAGTCATTCCCAAATAATAAGCGGAACGCGCTGAGCATTTTTACTGTAAGTACATTCACTTTCATGGGTTTCATTTCAGTGAACCTTCAATGATGCCTGAAAAGAAGAACAAAACCATGCAAAAACAAAGGGCATAAATAAGGATATGTCCCGTATTTGTTTATCACAGCAACAGCTGACCGAAAAACAAAACTTTGGGCTATATAACTTCTATGTATAATTGATTTAAAAAAGTATGGTAAGGTAAATGAGATTAAGGTACTATTTGCCAAGTTCCTGTTCTAGATGAATTCAGTTAAATTCCTGTGCGCTTGTGTTACGACTCCCTAACCCCAGGGTTGGATGGAAACTGAATTTTGACAGCAGTCTTGCCTTGTACTCCTACACTTTTCTCTTAACCAGCCGTAATTTGGGTCCTCATGCAACACTCCTCCCCACTAACATTTGTTCACACCCCAAACCCATTCCTTTCAAGATTTAGGCCAATCACAGTTACATCGCCACTTTTCATAACTGTCTTGTGTTGTGGGAGATTCAATCATCTAATCCGAGCTGCATCAGTGTATCAGAGCTCTATCAGTGACCCACACAGGCCCCACACTGCAACAATAAACATGACATAATGTATCTGTAGTTTGCTACTTCTGAATCACATACTCTACGAAATATTTTTGTCTTGTCAGACCTGTCTTTATAAATGAAGGTAGCAACACATACATTTCTTCAAACAAAATGCCTTCCAGTGGAAAATGAGCTAAATAATGCAAGTATCCTGTAACAATGCAAAATTATTATCCAGTGCAGCACTTGTTTTGTTTTTCCTAGTCATTCAGTCTTGAATGCAATATCTAAGCTGAATGTGTGTCATTTCAATTGACCATTTACACAGAAATCAAAGATATAAACAACTGGAAATCGTACTGGCGAAAATCTGTGGCATTGTCTGTGGCTTTTGACACAGAGAAAGGAATGTGGTTTGGGTGTGAAAAGCCATTAGTGGAGGAGTGTTGCATGATGACCCAAACAATGGCTGTGTAAGAGACTATCTTGGTGCCATATATACCAGAATTGATGCAATCCCTACCAGTATAATAGCCCTTATGTATGTTTACGTTTCTCTGGCTAATTTCACCCCCAAGCCTCACTTTTGAAGTGTACTTGTAAACCTGTGATGATCTCATCAATGTTATCAAAGGAGAAGACATCCACTCAAAAACAATGTGAACTTGTCAAAGGTTTGCAAGGAATGTAGTACAAACAAGGCATGGTGGTGAATTTTGAGCTGGTGACATCATCATGCATAAGGCCTATACGGGGTCTGCCCCCTTTGGTTTTAATATTAAGGAGGATCAACTTTATTTTAAATAGTACTAAATTTTAGTAAAATGAATATTATTTCCTCAATAAAGTAAATACCCGCTTATAAGAACCTAGTGGATATACAGCCTGACATTTGAAATAGGTTCTTATTTGTAAGATCAGTCCAATTAAGTTAATTCAAAAAGCAGGCATTGTATCTAAAAATCCAGCTCCCCATGAAGATTCAGTATAGGATGTGCTGTTTAGTGTGTACTGTAGTTCTAGTTTTTCAAGCCAGGCTCACAGAGGTCTGCTGTAAACTGTAGTAACACTGAGCATTGTAGGACAAGTAGAACTTTCAACATCAGAAATAAACTGTAGAAAATGTATTACCAGAGAGTATATTTACCTGGATTTTTTACAATTTAGCAGTTTCTGTGACATGACTGAAATAATGGAATTAAACGTACTATTCAGAACAGTAGCAAACAGTTTAAACCAATGAATTAATAAGAACCTAATTAAGAACCTTAACAGCCTTATTTCCCACTGAACACCCAATATAATAAGAACCTATTCAGGCTGACTTGTAAAAATGTAGGTTCTTATAAGCAGGTGTTTACTGTATGAACTTATAAATGAATTAAAATTTGGGTTGAACCTATAAGTGGACAATTTACCAGGATAAAATATCCATGCAACCCTTATGAAAAATAAGCTACCTTTTTATCTCTAACTATTTTAAATTAGTTAAAACTGAAATATGTTTTGTACTGTAAACTGATTAAAATATCTTAACATTGGCATAAGGCATAATGTGAATTAAATACCTTTTCAACTTTTAAATTAATTAAATTCTTTTCTCAAAATCTTTTGTTACTATAATATTACAAACTCTTTCCCTAAAGAGTCACTGGAAATGACTCTCAAATGGCCAGTTGGACCAACACATTGGAACAAATGTATGCCCTATTATGAGAGCTGCATCTGGCTTCTACCTGCTCTTAACATAATAGTGCTTTCACAGGGTTCGTACTCTTTTCAGATTTTGAAATTCCATGACTTTCCATGACCTTTTCCATGACCTTTTCAAACTTTTCACGACCAAGAGTTCAACAGTTGTTTTCAAAATTTTATCAGAACGATCATTTTTTTTAAGTTTTCATCTTGCCTTATTATTCCCACAACATATGCTGTCTTAGTGATTTTGTACCATGAACATAATTTTCCATGACTTTCATGACCCACACTTAAATTCCATGACTTTCCAGGCCTGGAAATTAAATTATACAATTCCATGACTTTCCAGGTTTTTCCATGACCGTATGAACCCTGTTTCAGCCTGTCATTTCTGACAAATGGTCAGCATTCTTACCTACTGTACTTTCCAGCAAGGAAAAGCTGGAGTTTTACTAACACAGGACCTACCTTTCTTCAGTATTATTTTTCAAACTTTTGCATCCACATTCAACATTACTATAAAGTCACATAATGCAGGCTGTTTTAACTTTTGAGTCTGTGGATGAAATCCTACATTGTGACCATTCAAATGAAACCTCTTTGGCAGCACTTTTCTGTGGTACTGTCTGTTTTTCAGTATTATAATGCAAAATTAAATTTAGGATTTTTCTAAATTTTATGTTTCTAAAGGCATTCTTGGGAGGGATAGAGTACTGCAGTAGAATAGTATTCCTCATTAGCTGTCATATGAAGAATGTCAAGGCTTAAAAACAGAACCATAACATTAATAAAATACATTTCTTCTTAACAGTGGGTATTTGAACACCAAGCCAGGGTGACTGTTAAGCAAGTTAAAGCATTCTGAAAACTAATCCTCTGAGGGCCTAGAAGCCTGTAAGTGGCCACTTAAAAAGCTCTCTGATCCCAAGGCCACCCACTTGATAACAAAACAAACTTTACTATAAATACTATATAAATGCACCTGCTTTAGAGTCTAGTGTCTTGTTCAGAGCAGGTCTTGCTTTTTTTGGCTGGAGGTTCAGGATCTGCATCCTGTAAAACAGCCAGGTTCTTTTGCATTTCTTCTTCCTCTTTGGTGAACTGTTCTAAGCTGTTTTCCAAAGCTTGAACAGCCTGGTTCTCATGCCATATTTCTTTCTGTAATTCCTGCAGCTCTCTTTCCATCTTCTGCAAATCCTCCTTCTTCTTTGCCATCAGATCTGCTAGTTCCCTGGTCTTCAACTTGTGCTGAAGAATGTCTTCCTCGACTTCACACCTTCCCTTTACGGCCAATTCCAACCTTTCTGAGTAGTCCTCCTTCAGAGCATCAATGATCTTGCGTTTAGTGTTAGGCCTCAGTGTTGCATGCGATGGATTTGCTACCACTGGAGTTAGCATGGCATCAAGCAGGTTGACTGTTTCAGGTGTCTCTTGGGCCAAGGGTGTGGCTGAAATTGGTGTAGTATCTGACCCCTGGTCATCAGCTGCCATTGGAATCGTGGTGGATGTGGTTGGGGATGCTTTTACCACACTGTCATCTGAAGAAGGCTTTGGTGAATCTGGTTTTGAAGGTTGTACATCTATAATAAATAGTGAGAAAGACAAAATAATGTTTTTTCCCCAAGTTAAAATGGAATCTTGAGAGAACAAGAATTGCCTTGAAAATATGAGCCAAATGCAAGCAGTTCACTGCTATTGCCAGTAATCTGAATCCTTCACAACTGCTGTCATACCTTATCATAGCTACCTGATGCAGTGCATCTGACAAATATACTGCAAACTCTGGGATTGTACAGTATTTTCAATATTAAAATCAGTCAACTTGTCTGTTGTATGGGCTTTCTGCCAGGGTCAAGAACCATCTGTAATAATGGGCAATCGATAATGCAGGGTTTGACTGCCAGGGCTGTCACTAACCAGTAACATGTAATAGACAGCAAAAATCCCCGGCCCCTGGACTGTATTTAGGTAACTAAAACAGGACACCTAATCACCGAGGTAAGTAAAAGGGCTCTAAGAGCTATCTTGTGAATATGAAACAATGCAAAGTTAACCCCTTCCCTACCAGAGCCAAATACACCCACCGACACTCATCGACTGGTGGCCATTTTGAATTTTTAATGATTTTTTTTTTTTTAAATTGGCTTATAGAATCAACTTTTCAAATAAAATCCTAAAGTCTAGCTAATTACTCGTGCCTTTACGGCAACAAGTTAAGGATTGCCCTGCATTTTTCTCCTTGTTTTCCTCCATGTTTTCATCTCTACATGTATTTTTGTGCATTGCGTTAGATCTGGGTACGAGAATACGCACGCATGCACTGCGAGAAATTTTGAGCTCATGGTACTTGGGATTCGGTGTAATCGGTGTCATTTTGCAAGCAAAAGCGAAACAAATTTGGGTTTTATTGTTTGTTCCTGTTTACTCGTGACGGATACGGCAACCAGGTAAAGTTTGCTCTCCGTTTTTTCTTTTCATTGGTTTTGTTTTCGTCTCATAATTGTGCATTGCATTAGATCTGGGACATTTCTGGGTACGAGAAAACGCACGCATGCAAGCAGAAGCAAAACTAATTTTGGTTTTATTTGCCTGTTGTTGTGTTACGTAAGTGTTCCCGCGAGTAACATACATACGAGAATAGGCTATGGGTAGCCTCTTGTTTAAGCATAAAACATGATTTTCAGTGGTTAAAGGCTAACAGAAAGATAAGTTTGCACCACCCCTAAATCACTGGCAGCCATCTTGGATGTCAATCACTGAGCAAAAAACAAAAACTGCCAAGTGGGTACCGTAAACACCAGTGTATAAGCCGCACTCCGAGTTTTGAGGCTCAAATTTTTGGGAAAAAAAGTGTTTTAAAATAAAAACGAATGTCAGAGAATTGGCTCCACAAAACATGAACTAGACTTTGCTTCTATCCATCAAATCATTGTGTATTTAAAAAAAAAACACAGTTTCAGCAGTTTACAGTGCAGCTACATTCGTTTGCCCGCCATTCGTTCAGGCCAAAACAAGATGGTAACCGTGCAAATTTCGTGAGCACGTGTTTTTATTTAGCCTGGTTACTAAGGTTAACCAACATGGCTGCTTGTTTACAAACTCTTTTCTTTGGCTTCGTTCGTTCGTCTTTGGTGTTCCTTCATTGCTAAAGCTTTGAAATGTCTGACAAAGATAGCGAGCACTATTTTAACACAGACCTGTATTTTGACAATAAGAGGCTAAATTTTTCAATTTATAAACACAACACTCACGTTCGTGTGCTACGTGTTCGATGTGGATTGTTCAATTTGATTTTTGGTCTCGGAGGCGTTCTAGCCGCACTGTTAGACAGACAAGACTCACTTTTCTACATCATCTAAAGTTAAAGAATTTTTGTTCCACGTTTAATATACACCTCTAATAAATAAATTCTTAATTTCGATGCTCAAAAAGTCTGGTCAACTTATATCACCGGAAAGTACAACAACCTTTTGCAGATGTTCCCGTAGATAAGCCGTACCCTCAATTTTGAGCAAAAAGTTTGGGCAAAAAAGTGCAGCTTATACACCAGTGTTTACAGTATGTCTGGTCAGCAGCCTTTATACATTAGTGCCAGACCTTTCTCAACAACCGGAGTTCATTTATTCAAGCTTACTCAAATGACCAGGCTTTTGGTGATTTCGTTTATCTGAGGACATGTATAGATGTCCTGGGTCACTGAGTGACCATACAGTTGGATGTATTGGTAGGAAAGGGGTTAAGTCCACAGATGGTTTTATTTTTCCATACTGAGTTTGAAGTCAACAAATTGAAGAGTAAAACAGATTTAAAACGACCAAAATATCTTAGCGTGACATACAAAATAAAAATATGCATTGTGCGAAATGCAACTGTCTAGACAACTGAATGGAGTAATACACTGGGGAACTAAAAAAAGTTTACATCTGAGTGATTAATCAAGTGAAAATTTGCAAAACTGTCCTGTATTAGTATACTATATCTTGTTCAACGCTTTGTGTATTGATGAGAAAAAGCAATTTATGACACTCAAATGTCTATGATTTTGAAACTTCTTAAGGGCCCGATTATATGAGTCGGGCTGGCCCGGTTTGCCGAGATCTCGGCATCGTGATCCTGGTATCGCGATGCCAGGATCCCGGCTAACCGGGCTGAAAATTTTCTATGTAATCACGTTTACCGGACCAGCCCGGCTAACCGGGACAGCACAAAAATTTGCTTCTGAGCAAACCTGCTGGCCTGTAAATGGCACTTTTTCTCTTTTAATGATAAAGAGGTACACAAGAGTGCACAAGCACGAAGTAAATGAGCTAAAATGCAGAAAAATCCTTAATTGAAACATTCTACGCTTTGCACCATTTTCAAAACGACAACTTTCAGCCAAAACCGTTGATGCTAAATTTAGTTGTCGCCCGGGCTGGCTTGCTTCATGTTATACCAGGCTGAAAGTCATCTCGGGAAAATGGGCCATCTCGGCTAACCGGGCCAGCCTGGCTCATATAATCGGGCCATAAGTGGTGTAACACCAGGCAGTTATTTAACCCTTTAAGCCCTTAGAGTGATCACCATCAAATTTCTCCTTGTAATATCAAGGCCTTATCAATCAAAAAGGGCATGAGAATTTAGGACACGATCACACAAGATGAATTCTCTTGACATCCAAACAATTTCTCCCCACTACTTCTATAGGAAATGTATAAGGACAAAAAATGAGAATTTAAATTTCGATATTAGGGCTTAAGGGTTAATGTAGTTTGTCTCACAATTTTTTTATGCTCTTGCACAAAAGAACATAAAGGGTGTTACAATGGGCAGCAATGAACAAACTATTGCAGAACTGCTGCTACATTATTGTAGTGAAATGCATTACACTCCACATGGTATGGCCTTTTAAAAAGTTCCTCAGTATAAAATCACTACAAATTTTAATTTTTCTGCTACTTGGCTTACAACAGCCATAAAAACTGACAAGCAAACATTGTTATTACCTACATAGTGTAAAAATGCCCTAATAAATTTATAAGCAAAATATAACAAATGCAACCATACCTTCCTGTCTCCCTGAAGTTGCAGAAATTTCCACAGGGGAGGTGACAGGCTCACTCACATTAGCATCACTCACAAATTTCCTTTGCTTGAAACCACGTGCAGAGGGAATGCAGTCTGGCCAACAGGATTCGGGAATGCAAGCCTTAACACAATCACTTAAAACATCCAGGGGAAATCTAGACAGCACTCTGGAAATGGATGCAGCAGCAATGTGATGCTCTTTGCACAAAATCTGTAGAACTGTTTCTCCATCTCTGTTCTTCACTAACAAGACTGGCTTTACAAGATCTAGGTCCAACTGACGATTTATCGTAGCAGACTCTTCAAGTTTCTGAATCATAGCTCCAATGGCATTTATGTAAAATTCAGCTCGGAGTTGGTGCTCTTTGGTTGTTTTTTCCAAGTTACACACAGTTGAAGGATTGGTTGATGGTTGCACCTGGGAACTGCCTCTGTTTGATTCCTGAGTCGAATCAGGGATTTCTGATGCTGAAACAACTTGTGGGCTTGTGGCTGGAACAGGTCTCTCAATCAACTGTTTGGCGGCAACATGGAAGGGTGTGTCTCCATTTTGATCTTGCTGTGAGAATATCTCAGGAACATCAAGTCCATTTGTAAGAGCATTCATAACCTTCACAAACACCTTCCAAACATATGCAGTCTGGTAGAATGTCGTACCCTTGTACACCTTCACACCAGTCTTAAAGTTGTGGTGCAAAACTGAATGCAATGGATACTCCCCTGTTCTCTGGGAACGCACATTCAAATCGAAACCAAGCAACGACATCATATCTATGGCGCAGTACTTGTAGAAAATCCCAGCAAGGTGAATAAGAGGATATTGTAATTCATCTAAACCATCTGAAATGTCAGCATCCTTCTCTAAACCCTCACCGATGTTCTTCATCAAGCAACGGAAGAAATTGGTTTTGCTGAGCACAAGATTATAAGTTTTTGTTCCTTTGTGGCCGACTCTGTTTGAGGAACTGCTTAATGATAGGATAAGATGGTGATGTTCAACACTGCATTGTGCATTGCAAAGTGGTGTGTGCTTACAATCTGAAAGGCAAACAATCAACTGGTATTACAAACAACAATGTGGCATTGTGCCTTGTGTCTTACTGTAACTCAACTGTCTTTAACCCTTTAAGCCCTAAGGTGAATGCCATTTGTTTCCAAATTAATAATTAATACAAACTCTGCCCCCCCCCCCCCCATGTATCATATACCATATGAGAGCTATTTTAATTATTAGGGTATTTCATAAATCATATCAGCATTAATTATATGAAGGAAGTTATGGCTTTCATAGAAATGAGTTTAAAACACAAAAATAAAAATGTTAAATAATGTCGTACTATTATACCCCTAAACTATAGCTTATTTTGCAGCTCGCAGTGCATAGATTAATGTGGCACATGTCTTCGACTATGGATGTACTCAGAAAAAATCCAAAAGTTATAGGGGTGGTCAACTACATCGTAAATAGGAGGGAACACAATTTTATGCTTGCAATGAGTAGATCCTTACAAGACAATTTTGGTGACAAAAATTCATACAAATCTACCAAATACTGGCCAAGTTATGACATCATGTGTCAATTGGCACTCTTAGGGCTTAAAGGTTAACCCAACAGCAGATATATTGTGTTTTCATTATTATGGCTTGAGCTTACTTTATCAGGGATGGCACTAGGATTTTTCAATCTGGGTCCTCGGACCCACGTGTCCAGTCAAATTGGGGTCCCAAGCATTCTATTGTGTGGTTCCAGAAAATATCCATACCTCCCCCACGGATGGTCTTTCAGTTTAGACCCCCCCCCCCCACCCCACTGGAATTTCCGTTCCAGGGGGTTCTTTGACGACCCCCCACCCCCCAGGAATTTCAGACTTTTCTTTTTACCCTTTTCAAATTCCCAACTGTGTCATGCTTAAAAAAAACGTTCACTTGGTTTGCACGCAACATAAGAGACCTCTCGCGCGAAAACGATACTAACAGCTATCCATTCAAGCCGTTCACTTGCCCGGCGTTCACAAACAGCAGGAGGCTGCTGCTGGGCGTTCAAAAAAATCTTCAGCCGTTAGAAAGGCTGCTGCTAGCCGTTCAAAAAAAATCTTCAATTCAGCCGTCTGAACGGCTGCTGCTAGCCGTTGGAAAAACATCTGCAGCCGTTCGAATGGCTTAGGGTTATCCGTTCGGAAAAAAATATTCAGCTGTTCGAACAGCTAATGTTTGTATCCGTTTAGACAAAAACTATTAAACGGCTACGCTTATCCATTGACAAACGATTAAAAAGATTTCCAGCCATTTTTTCGGCTATCAAAAGAGCTCTCGTCTTTTTGTTTGCTCACCACGCAATTTGCATATGTCAAAAGTAACTTGAAACCTTTGGGATACAGACATCTCGCTTTTCAAAAAGAGATGCGAAGCACCTCCAGAGCACGTAGTCATTCTATTGCCGAAACGATATTTGGAAATGAAAGCAGGGAGTTTGGAAAAGCTTAGTCTTAATTTTGTCCAACAAAACAAAAAGAAAACAGAGAATTCTTAGAAGCGGATAGTCAAAAAGTGTGTTGCGTTACCAACACTGTTTCGTATGCAAATTTTAGCAAAACGCAGAGTTCCGTTCCGCTTCGGTTAGTACATACAGTGCTCGAACTGATGGCTTCATCATCCTTGATATTATAAAAGTGCTTGGTAAATGTAATCATTAAGCCTGCAATTTACTTTTTAATGAAGAGTTTTGATTTTAAGACCGAAAAAGGCTCGGGTTTTGATTTTAATTGTTGATGTCGGCAACTGAGCGTAAATGACCCGAACAGTGACCCAAGAATCATTTTGGTTTTGCACGCTTGTTGTCGGAAAACTCTGGTCTTCAACTTGTTTTCGACCACTTTTGCTTGGGTGTTTGGCACACTAGCTATTGTTTTGTATAACCGTTTGTCTTCCTTAAAAATTTGGATAATTTTTTTCGTGGGCATATTACAACTTGCCAATATTGACATCTTATCATTCAAAGATCGCCTTTGTTGCTGTCGGTCAAGTTTCTTCGGAACTATATATCCCTTTGTGTCTTTGATTGTTCGCTCAAGATTTTTAGATAGCCATTTTAGCCATTTACAGCCAGCCATTCGAAAATTTCTCTTGATCTGCCGTTTAGCCGTTCAGCGTGAACTGTTCGAAATATTTTTTAGCCATTCACCGCCAGCCGCTCGGAATAATGATTTTGCCATTCAGCCGTTCACCGCAAGCCATTCGAAATTTTTCTTCTGCTGTTTAACTTCATCCGTTCAAAAATTTTCACGTAAGTATAATAAGTTTACTTTGTGCCTTGCTTACGATTTTTCAGTGAATTTCCATACCCTCCGGACAAATTCTTCATGTGGACACCCCCCAACCCCTCGGAAATTTCTGCCTATTAGCCCCCCTCCCCCCTTGGAATTTCCATTGACCATCCGTGGGGGGGGGGGGGGGGGTATGGATATTTTCTGGAACCACACATTCAAGATTCAAAGTAAGTGGAGTGAGTTCTCCAAGTCAACATCTTGCGTCCTGGGACGCATTAAAATTTTGATGATGCATTTTTTGCATTTTGTTTGCGTAAAAATGCACGATTTCTGTGTTAACGCGATCTCTGTTTATTATCTTGCAATAGTAAGAAAAAAATGCCAAAAGTGATGAAAACAAAGAAGTATTAACTGAAGAGACAAAATTACAACTAAAAAAGTCAAACTTCCACAAGAATGGCAATTTTGATTTCTTGACCGCCTGTCACAAAATCAAATTGGATGAGCTGTAATCCACTTCCATCCTTGTAATCCTGCACTTAATCTCTATACAACCATATGGCTTTATAGAATCTTTTTATCCAATTAAGTTGTATATTTGATGGCATTTGGCAATATATCATACAGTCTGTAGATACATTAATTTTAGCAATATTTTGTTATTTCGGGGGGGGGGGGGGGGGCCGTGTCCCATTAAGGCTGACATCTCTCTTAGGAGGACAATGGACACTTTCAAAGCAAAATTCTGGTTAAAAATACCTCTCAAGGCATACACATGCACTATGAATGCAAATTTGTGCAGAATCAATAGATAAGCTGCACATTTTCACCTATAATTTTTGTTCAAAATTGGGGGTGCAGCTTACCAGCAAGAACACCAAAGGTTACAGTACAGAAAATAAAATTTCAACCAAGGATAAAATTCAACCATAACATATATGTGGGACAAAAATTATTTCAAGATGATGCAGAAAAGTGAGGCTTGTTTCTCTTACACAGCTACCAGAGCACCTCCGAGACCAAGAATTAAATTGAATGCAACAAACACATAACAGACAAATGCAAGCGTTGCAAAATTTAGCCTCAAATCATTTTAAACTTCATGTTTTTACGTAGAAAATTATTACACTCATGCATCGGAATGCTTTACAGATAATGACAAATGTAATATTTGAGAACCTCTTCAGAATATGAACATTGAATTTGCAAGTCAGAAAAGGTGTAAAAAACAACCAAAAGCCACATAAAATATCTACCCCTGACGTATCAAAGATGAGAAGGAGCTATTAAAAATTATGAGAAACAATGCACTTGACATATTCAAAGATATTGCAAAAAGTACAATAAAAAAAGACACAACATTGTCACATGCTAAATGAATGATAAAACTTTCTTGAAAAATTATTTCCAAATAATTGAAACATTATCTCACAAGTGATTAGGAATTGAGCACAAAGTATTGATCAAAGGCTCCTAAGAGCCAACCCGTGAATAAGAAATGCTAACGCGTAACGCAATATTGCGGTAAGCTTATGTTTTCACACTGACACGGTTCAATATATATTTTTTTAATTAAACGTAAGGATTTCTGACAAACGCAAAAAGAAAAATATGGTACATCACTTTCAAGAAAGAAAGAAAAAAGGACGGCAGGAGCGAGACTCAAACCTGGGACCTTTCGGCTAACAGTCCGTGTTTTACACCATTCGGCCACCTTGATCACTGGTTTGGAACAGGATAAATTTAATTACTTCAAGGAAGATACGCATCAAAACACGTGACTCGGTTGAAAAATCCTTTAAGGACGTTCGCGCGAAAATCTTCTAACATTGATTTTTTTATAAAACTTTTGCTACAGCTAGGTTATGGAGTTACTCGTGTCAGAAATGCAAAAAAAATGAGGGGGTCACCGACTTCGTCTCTGAGATAAGCTATCTGAAAGGCGACCCTAATTTTGAAAAATTGGTCTTCCTTACGAGATGTGACCCCAATGTCTGTTAGTCTAAAAATATTGCAAATGAATCTCTAAAATGCAACTTTCTTTCTCAAATTTTATGCGAGGTCTGTTCAGCAAATTCATTCAACTGGTGATGTTCCTTGAAGTAAATTTCATCTTTAAACGACAGCATTTGCAAACTCTGACAGCCACAAGTTGACAGGATTCGATGGAGCGCGGGTAGAAAAATGGAAAAAATTTAAACTTCCTACATTGATTTTTTGTTCATTTTTTCACAATCTGTTGAGAATTGGCAAAGAAAATTATCGATGTTAAAAAAATTGGGGGTCACCGACCATCCAAGCGAGTTAAATCTAAGCAAAGTTAACGCAACGGCTATCAGCCCTTTATGTGCTTAGATTTCTTCTCTTGGTGCGCACTCGTGCATGACATAGCATGGCATTGCGACATGAATTACGTGCGCAGAAAGGATGCGCATAAACAATTAGAGCGAACATCCTTAAGATCGATTTTATCGTTGCATTAAAGACTCCAAATGCGAAACATCTTAAAGCTTATTGTTATTTATATTCGTTTACAACCATTTAGTTATTGTTATCGCTGGATTAACGCGGGGATTCAAGTTGTTCTCAGTTGCAAAACGCATTCGTACTAACTAAGTTCACAGCTGAGTGATGGAACAAGTGAGCGGTAACGTAATATTGCAGGGGTTTTTTGGAAATTAAATGTAATGACTTTTGCCGAACGCAAACAAACAAAAAAAACCCAGTAATATTCAGTTCGAAAAAAAAAAAAAGAAAAAAATCCATCTCGACGAGAAGCGAACTCGCGTCCTTCGGCTCTATTGTCTGATCGTTTACACACTGCACTGGATTTGACTAATAATTTTACCAAGGTCAAATTTTGTTATTTCAGCATAGATATGCAGAAAAAGTTTATATCTGAGTGATGGAACAAGCGAGCGAGTGAATTGGCCGCCATTACCGATAACCCATTCATTACGCTCGCGCGTATTCACAGGTTAAAAATTAGAGGGAGTCAATAAAAAAATTTTCCTAGTAAGCTATTATGGAATGCCTTGCCCAAAACTTATTTTCTTAACCCGTGACCATTGTCAAAGGACCTTACCTATCTTGTATGTTGTGTCAGTCATGTTCCTTAGAGTTTCCAAAGCCATTTCTTCAAGGTGTGTTTTTGTTTTCCCATGTCCTTCCATTGAATGTGGCAACACTTGCCCTTCTGACTGACTTTCACTGTTTCTTCTTTGACTCTGCGATGGACTGGCCACGGCTTGTGTACTTTGAAGTGACCTGGATGCCGTCGATTGGGAGTGAACAGCTGATGTATGCGTACTGCCTGTCGAAGTGGGAGACACTCCTTGTCTAGATGGCTGGAATTGTAGTGGACATGGTGGTAAAGATCGATGAAGCAGGGGAAGTACATTCTGAGCAACACATCTTCCAACCGCTTGCACTGGTAAAGGCTTAGGACCTATGGTTGTAATAGCAGGGGCAGGATGAAAGATAAATGCATTCTGCCTCTGTGAGGGACCAACAACGTGGCTGTTGTTAGAATAAAAGCGCTCAGTACCATACTGCATATCAAGGGGTTCCTGCTTGATGAAGACCACTGGCATATGCTGTGCAGAAGATGCAACAGCAGAAGTATGCAGGGAAGGGTTACCTGTCAAGATTGAGGAGTTATAAGTTTGCAATGTGCTCAAGTTGCCTATTAACCGGTACTGACAAAATGCATAAATTCAGAAAAAGATGGGGCTTTTCTGCTGGTGTACCAGTATGAACATTACAAGAAAGCATTGACTGATCACTGTTTGGAATACATAAAAACCAACTTTGAGTAAAATAAAATCTTGTCTAAGATATTACGGCTAATGCAATCAAGAAATCCACAAGTTTGAAATACAGTTGAATTCAGTAAATATCCTGCAAGTTGGTACTTAATCCAACATGTTAATACTAAAATCAGTGCTTAAGCCTACAGTAATTGCAGCAATACATTCTCAAACCACTTGCACACACCTGTCACTACAGCTTGACCTTGAAGCTGAATGCTTTGGACCTGGGCTTGGGGCCGTCTAGGTGATGTAGGGGTGTGTACCACTTCAATAACAGGAGGAGATAAAGGAGGGATCATCTGAGCTGCATCAGTTAGAAACTGAGCTATGTTGGTGTTGCTGTGCTCCATACTAGGAGATGGGCTCAATGATGATGAGACAGGTTCTTGCACAGGGATCCCACCTTGTAGAGCAAAGAAATTGTTTTTAACATCTCTACCCTATAAGAGTTTTCAGTAATTTATTACTAGTATACAGGTAAATGCTTTTTTTTTTTCATTTATCAGTCTTCTCAAATTATCTGAACCATTTTTAACATTGTGGCACAACTACCAATTCGGTGCAAATTGAAATTTTTGTTCTTTGATAAAGTTCTGCACATTTAGTATCATACTTATTCATGGCTTGCACATGACGTCATAAAAATTCAAAAATCTAAACTTTACATCCTGCAAAGCTGTTTCTAACATGGCATGTAGATACCAGTGTTACAATCCTTCACAAAAAGTTTCAGGTTTCATCGATGTTTTGCTTCGGATTTATAAAGGTTTTATATGTGTCACGCAATTCGTCATGCTATTTCAGATAAGCTGTGAAAAAAAAAATTGAACCAGTTGATAGTTATTTTTGCATTATAGATGTTTATAAGCCAATTTAAATGTAACTTACATGAAAAGTGAATCCAATCTTTTGTGATGAGATTTTTTGTGTAATTATGACTTTGAAGTTTTGGCCGTCATGTTGGTGTACGGAAGTGGTACACCAAGATGGCTGCTCCATACATTTTCACTAAAATTGTCTCATATTCGTTTGCCTATAACTCTTGAATGAAATGCACTGGTGCTTCAAAATTTGTCTCAGATGTGTAGTTTTAAACTCTCTAAAATTCCATAAACATTTTTGAATTGAAATGTTCTTTAATGCTTCTGAATTTTGATATTACAGGATATGGCATAAGTGCAAACCAAGAATAATTTGTTGAATCCTGTTCCATACATATAATTTAGTTTGGGACTTGTCACTGTATTAATTAACTAATACGGTAATAAGCAAAGAAAATAAACACCCTTTTACAATTTCAAACCCGGCTTAAATTAATAAAATACCCCCTCTTAGATACCAATTTAGCTCAATACATATAATTCAGTTCAATTTTGACTTTAACGTTACTAATTTCACAGAAAGGAGGCAGCTAACTCTGGTATTTTATTACTGGGCAGTGGTTCCATCTGAATACCCTGTCTATTAAATTAACCTCCTTCATACAAAAACCTAGTATAATCTGTAGTATTGCTGATTATATTCATGCTAAGACGAAGTTTAAGAACATTGTCTTTGGACGCCTGCATATTTTTAATTGGGGGCAAATTTAATAGACTCGTGTCCCACGCCTCAACTGCAAAACACCCTTCTACATGAGCCCTGACATACTGTCCTGATCTGAGTGCCACTAGCTTATGAAGCCCAACCGAACTTCTTAAATTCTAGCATGCCAGACAACCCAGTGATGACCAATGTGAGACTTTGGTAAATTCAAAGAACACTAGTTGCTACCATAGACCTCTTTCATAATGGCAGAAAGAAAAAAAGATAAAAAGAAGGTAAAAAGAATTTTTACTCTAAAATGAGGCCAGTGAGGTTAATTAACAAACATACAAAAGAATAAATAAATCGGCCGCTATTATGAAAGAGGTCAATTGAATTCCAAAAGTAACGTCCACCTGAAACTAACATTAATTTAAACCCTTGCTAACAATTCCTAAAACCCACAACAGTCCTGAAAGAAATAGCGACCCAAGAGCTACAGACATACTGATCTTAGAAATACTTTTGAAAGAGAAATAATATTATATTCCCTCAAAACCAACTGCAAGCCAAAGCAACACCAACTTAGAGCTCTAGTGTTGAATACCATAGCACCTATGGGAAACATTCACTTAGGTATTTAGGTCCGAAACTCTGGAGACTGTTGCCAGAAGAACTTAGAAACATTTCATCTATTCAAACATTCAAAACACAAATACGAAAAGTAGAGCTCAAGCCACTGCTGGCAGACGGTTGCCGGAACCGCTGCCCCCTTTGCAATGATAAATTTATTTTTAAGAAACTAGTTAGCGCCACTGTAAATAGTTTTAAGGAATATATAGGTTAGTTTTAAATGTGTAACAGAATTTTATTCAGATAGTTTGTAAATAGATTTTTGATATCTTTCCTAGCTTTTTTTTAAGTGTCCCTATTAGTGTTAATAAAGTTATTATTATTATTATTATTATTATTATTATTATTATTATTATAAATTATGTTATCTTACTTCCTTTCATATTTTAAGTTAGAACATCCAATTTTGGAGTCATATTTATCTTGCTCAAAATGTTTCTTGGAATGGACTGTTCATCATATACAATGTAATATTTTAACAGGCTGAAAGTAAAGGGTTAACAGCTACTGTATCTATTTTTAATTTATATATTATGTATACATCTTTGTAAATTTACAGTATGAATAAACGTTGTTGTTGTTGTTGTTGAAGGGCTATCCAAAAGTGGTTGCTACCTGAGAATTGTACCCCCCCTGGAGCTGTTAATTGTAATTCTGAAAGTTATAGGCCTGCTACATGTAGTTTGGACACTACATTTTTGTTGGTGGAAAAAAAAATGGGTGATTTGCTGCAGACTTAAAGCAATGCAAAGAAATAAAACACAAACAGCGACGATAAACATTGTAAACCAACGCACTTTTATAAAAAAAAACTTGGCATTTCGTATACTAAGCAACATACATTTTCAAAAGTAACCATTACAGTGTTTGAAAACTGGTTATATAGTTCAAAATTAATTAATTAAAGCAATGCAATTCTGCATGTTATGCGACTGAAGCTAAAGAATTTCCTTATGTAAACACACAACTTTTGAAGTAAATGAAAGAGCTAACCAAATTATGCAGCATTTAAGTGTATAACCACATGCATACAATGTACAGTATCTTATTTTGTCAGCCTCATTAACCCCACAACAAGACTAAAACTATCGCTGTTAATTATCTTATGTTTAAAGCAACAATTTAAGTGAAATATCTCCTAAAATGAACTTGCTCGAAAAGCATGGATAAGCAAACATTTAGAAGCAAGCTTGACTGGCTGTGATCAACAAAGAGCCTCACAAGTCACTGTTGACTGAAAGTACATTGAAACAAACCTTCATTATCAAAAGGCTGGGTTTGACAGCTGCGGCTCTGAGAATCAGAACTCCCTTCACAAGGGCAAGATGAGTTGCACAGATTCTTCTCCAAATCTCTTCTTTCATTGTCAAAACAGAATGGCAGCACCTCCTTCGCATGAAGAGTCAGAACCCTGAGCATAGGTTTGTCAGAACCTGCTTTGAGAATATCCCACAATGTCTTGGATGCATCATTCTTGTAATGCACAACTTTGCAAACCACCTTCTTGCAAACTCTTTCCCTCGTCACAAGATCAGCAAATGTCTCAAGGAGAAGCTTCATGGCTTCAAAATAGCAACGTCTTTGTTTTATCAAAATATTCCTATAGTTTGAACTAGGACCACAGTTTTTAATCATGAGATCTGATGTTACACAGAAGCACTTGGCCAGAACATGTAACACTGTTTCTCCTTTTGCATCAGCCATGAATAACAAGTCATCGTCTTGATCGATTATTAAGTTAAGGATGCTCTGAAACTTAGCAATCATCTTTTGAGGCGTGGCAGCTTTGCAATCTGGATAGGCAACAGGAAAGTAACGAGCAGCAACATGAAGAGGTGTTTCTTTACTCCGATAAGAAACAGAAAATCTGAACTTCATTTCTTTGATAACTTTTGCTGCAGCAACGCAGTTTCCACTAATACAGATTAAGTGCAGCAATGGGTACTGCAAGCTCTCCAGTGGATCAGGAACAATCATGTCACGTTCCCAGCCTGCACTGAAACAAGCTTGAATGCACAGCTTAAAGGTGACTGGAACGCAAGCATCATCGCAAGAACGGAATATGACCGATGGGCTGAAGACAGCACTTGTCAACAAGTGATGTCGCAGATCACAGCCAGCCGGACAGAGAGGTGTATGGGTGTTTACAAGAGTGCCGACTGCTTCCATTGTATCACAGCAATCGGCCGAGCACAAACCTGGAAATGACTGTGTGTGTATTGCACATCGGTTTCTGGTACTCTCTGTATTGCCTCCAACCACATTGCTTGCTTCACTGTATATGGCATTTGTGGTGCTGGATTGGAGAAACTGGAGGAGTTCCATTGGTTTTGGTGCACTGCACTGAGTACTTATGCTGGCAGTAGCTTTACCTTTCTGTTTAGCTAGAATAAAAACACAAATATATTTGCAAAATAAAAAATTATCAGTGTACACTTAAGGACATTCGCGCTAATTGTTTATGTGCATCCTAACTGCGCATGCAATTCATGTCGCAGCGCCATGCTATGTCTTGTACGAGCCCAGTCAAAATGTTTCTGAGTAGCAGAAAAGATGGGTTGAGTAGTAGGCAGCAAAGGCCCTTGCCTGCTAGGTGGGTCCGCAAAAATTTGAAAATATCAGCTTCAAATGGTTGCATCTGGCATCTAGAAGATGTTCTGATATCCATTTGTGTAAAATATCCTCTAAATCTGGACATAGAAGCTTTTCGTTTTCAGCTGCCAAACTTTTTAATGATTTAAATGATAGTGTAAAATGTTCGAAATCTGTGAGAAGTTTTGTTACGAATTATTGGTTACATTACGGTTAGGCTTTAGAGTGTATTAGGTCTTTAGGATTTATATTGATCATATAAATATAATTACTTATGTATATTTTAGATCTTATTATTTCTTATTATTTATTAACTTTTAGTATTATATTATTAGGCACAGCTTCAGTGTAAATAAGTGTAAACTTTCTGAATTCTGTGTGAAATAAAGTTATTATTATTATTATTATTATTATCTGGCGCATTTTTGGGGTAAACTCAGCCCCTATTAGATTGCTTATAGATAACACTACTCAAGAGCTATTTTTCTCAAATCCCAGTTATTTTCAGCATTGACTGCTGACCGTTCATGCGGCTCATTTTCCCACATTATGTGCAAGGCGTTCCTAGGCCCCATTCCCCGCTGTTCAGCAAGGTCAGTTTGTATCAAAAATTTACTCGAATTTACAGCTCACCAGAAGAAACGTTGGATCTATAGGTGGTTTTCACGTTACGTCACGGCGGCCATGTTGGTGCACACCTACAAAAGAATTTTAATGAACTTCTTTTGTTATGTGCACCAACATGGCCGCCATAGCCTTTGTCATTTGAGTCCCACAGGACCGAAGGTCACGTGAGTGAAAACCATCTATTTTTTGGTTACAATTTGAACTAGGGGAGACCTCATAATTGATATCAATGAACTTTAGTGTGGAGTAGGCGGCAGATATTTCATTGTAGGCGGCAAAACTGCCGGCACATTTTGACTGGGCTGATAGCTCCAAAATAACATTAAAAAAACCTGGCACAACAACATCAAAAAGCATAACATTGGCCAAACAACAACAATCCTGAAATACACCAAAGTCAACAAACTAGAACAACTCTCAAAAAGGCTAAACAAGAACTCAAGAGCAGGGCTTGAAATAACGGCTGGACATCGGACAATGTCCGGATTGATTAGGGATTTGACTGGTCAAACTTTCGTCTTTCCGGTCATGTTGACCGGTCATATTCAATTGTACTGAAATAAACTAAACTTTTTAAGCTGTTCAGTTGTTTACTATTAGTAATACACTTCATTTGTATAATGGAACTTGACTCGAAACCTCTGTTTGCAATTCGCGTAGTGAAAAAGACATCAGAGTTCGCGCAATTTCGATCTCAAATTAAAATTAGTTTCCCAATTTTCAAGCTCAAGTAGTCCATAATTTCCTCCTGTATACAAATTAGTTCCACGGCCCAGGATATAATAAAAGTATAATACATGTATAAAGGAACTATAATTAAAACAATCTTTCACTTCTTCACAAGTTTGTCTGTGTTTTATTTACTGTGGCATTTTTGCAGTTTTTCCCTGCGGCTTGCGTAATATAAACACGAAAGTTTACACAACTGAACAATGGGCATGTGTGAGCAATCTTGCATTTGCCACTCATGTTCTACAACTGTATGTTAATGAAAACCAGTCAAATTACATTTGTACAGATAGGATGAAATGTAAGAAAATACATTCCACTTTTATGGACATGTAACAGGAACCACACCATATGCTGGTAATCATCAACTTCTTTGATTCCTTTCAATGCATCATTATATTCACGAGTAATGTAATTGAAGTGTCCTAATTTTGATTTTTGAGCGCTTTAGAGTGCTGCAGGCTTTTAGCAATGACTTTTTTGGAAATTTACAATGCCATTTTTGTTTCATGGGCCCCTGTTTCAAGAGTTATTTATTTATATATATTTGGCCGGCCAGAAACAAAACGTGCCCGAGCTAAAACTTACTTGGCCGGTCATCATGACCGGAGACCCTACGGAAATTATTTGAAGCCTTGAAGAGCACTTCAAGGGCAGGTGGACGGGCAATTAAGGCAATGGTGGTTGGTAACAAATAAAACTGGACCCAGCCATGTGACCTAAACAAAACACACATTCCAACCCAGACTCCTAGTTTATAACAGAAAGACATTTTCCATTTCTTTCAATCCCTCAGCAACCATACTTTGACTTAACAACCTTGAAAAGACATACAATAAAGAAATATACCCTTTGGCAATACAGTCAACTCTCTCATAAGCGGACACCCTCAGGAATTGAAAAAAGTGTCTGTTAGTAGAGCTGTCCACTTACGAGAATTATTCCCATAAGCGGACACCAAAGAAAAATAGGGTGGATGTCCGCTTATGGGAGAGTTATGCGGAGTTATGCACGGGTTGCTGCCTAATTTAGAAGATTGCAGTTTTGAAACCACAGCCAAGGAACACGCTAACACAGTTACTGGATTAGATGAGATACTTGGTGACATTCCTTTGAGGATAGCTGTATTTGTCACCAAGTTTTTCAAGTGCGGAAGAAACAAAGGGAAAGACATCATAATGGGTAAACGTCCCGGGTAAACGTGTCAACAGAGTAGCTGGGTACAATCTGGAAATTCCTTGTAAATACTTTTTTATGGTGATGTTAAAACATCTTTTTTCGTGACCGTGGCTCAAGTCCAAGCTTGATTATCTGAAATACAGTGTTCGGTACAGTCAGAGATTGAAAACAGAAACAAGAAGGAAAGTAGACTGTGACAAACATGGCCATAACCTGACACTACAAATGTTACGTCGGAGTCGATCTTGTTAATGTCAAACGAATGGACAGCTAACTTTCCCGCGGACAAATGAAGATTTGACAAAACCGATCCACACTGTTCTGTTGCTCTGTCAAAGGTCATTTTTGCTGATTTATTGCAAATTAAAGACAAATTTCATTGCCAAGAGTCAATTATTATACATGGGGTGTCCGCTTACGAGAGAGCGTAAACAAAAGAAAATCCAATTTTCCGTAAGTAGAGCTGTCCGCTTACGAGAGTGTCCATTAGCGGAGAGTTGACTGTATATCAGAAGGCTCAGCAGGGAGCCATTTACAATCTATCCATGCAAGTGCCAAGCGAGAGCAACAAGACAAGCAAAATGTGATGTGCATTGGTTTCTAAACTCTAGTTTTTGGTATCCTATCTTTGATATGCTACATCAAAATTTAAAATGTACCAACAGGGGACAAAAAATGAAATGTTTTAGTTTTTAGAAACACACTGTAATCACAAAGAAAACAAATACCTTCTTCATCAACAAGTAATTCCCTTTCATGGCCTGGGTAAACTTGGTTAACAATATCCATTGCTGAAAGGCCAGCTGCATTCTTAATTTTCAGGAGGTCATTGTTGCCCAAAGTCTTGACCAGGAATTTCAGTATCAGATATCCTTGGTGATTGGCCTTGGCCAGTAAATGCAAGGCTGTGTTGCCCTCGGAGTTTTTAATGCTAAGGGTGTGTTTTACATCCCTTCTGGTCAGTCGTGATTGTGTTTCTGCCAGCATAAGCTTCAAGATCGCATCAAAACTCTTGGCGTAGAAGGACAGGCACAGATCTTCTGTTTCCGGCTCCACCTCGGCGCGGGAAGCTTGCAGCAGATGCTTGGCTAAAATGTGAAATGGAGTTTCACGGTTCAATCCATCTTTAGCCCAGAAAAGGCTTAATTCTTTGTCGATCAGAAGCGAAACGATTCTCTCGAAATTAGCCACCTTTGCAGTGATGCTCATGTTCTCGAGGCGAGATTCTGAAGCCGACAATGCCGTGTACAGGTGGCGAGCAACAAGATGCAAAGCTGTTTCACTCGATTTTGACGTTCTCAGCTTCGGATCGTAACCTTCGTCGTTCAGTAACCATTCGACAACCTCGTGCTTTCCAAACATGCTCGCCAAATGCAGAAGAGGAAGCTTCAAAAGTTTACTCGGTTCTGGGACTTCTTTATCTTTGGTCCATCCTTTAGATACGAGCTTCTGAACCTGTTTTTTGAAGTCCTCTTTGTTGTTTCCACGCGTGACACGAAGAGGGCCGGGAGTCGAAGCATTCGCGGATGAGTTAAATCTCGGGGCAACAGCTTGAAGCGAAGTGACAACATCGTGGTGTTTAGTATTACAGTTTTTAGAGCACAGCGGCGTATGAGCCATTTTAACTTCAAAAATGACAAAATGACCACAGATCCAAGCTGAGTCAGACTTCGTATTTCGGGTAGATGTCGATTTCACGTAGTTCGTTTCGATTCAAATAAGATCAAATTTCACGGAAGGCAAAAAGACGTTCACGGCACCCCAGCTGAAGATTAAAACTTCTAAGCTATCGATCGAGTTAAAACTCGTCAAAATCACGAGGGATTTAGAAATAAAATGATCCTTGCTTCTAAAACCGCCATTTTCCATTCGAGCGAAAGCCTCGACGTTTCCCGCAAGGAGCTATGGGATAGCACGGTGCCCGCGCGCGGGAAACAAAATGGTAAACATTCGATTTTGCGAGAATAATTTGACGATATTAACGTATTAAGACACACTGCGACAAACGAGAGGGTAAAGCATCCATTTATAGATAACTGCTTTGCTCACAAAGCCAATTAATTCCAGAATTTTGATTCATAATTCGAGTTCTTGACGCCAAATGCAGGGTATAATTATTGTCATGCAAGCCGTTGCATACACGAGTCGCGGTTAAACTAAAATTGCTATTGTTTTCGGTAATTTTTG